>PVKP010004927.1:44345-93748 GCA_004027715.1 Plecturocebus donacophilus | reverse complement strand
GAGGAGAATAGGGAGCTCTTATACAGTGTTAGTGGGAATGTAAATTAGCCTAACCACTATGGAAAATAGCATAGCTATTTCTCAAAAAAATCAGACCTATAAATAATGAGAAGTAGTGCTAGAAGAAAAGTTGTGACCAAATCATTTAGGATCTTTGTTTCATAGAGAAATAACATGACTTTGCTATATATCAAAACTGTTTGGAGCAAACAGTCGAGGTCTTTTCTATACATAGAAAATGCTGCTTTGCATCACATGGTTCTACTAACTTTATTTCAGCTGATCAAAACACAAATTAACAGCAATCGCCACAGGAAGCTACTTAATGGCAGGTCTCTTGACTTTGATATGGCTTCGCCTGAGGGATCTGTTCACTCTAAACTGTAAATCTTTCTTTCTGACATTTCTAATGTTAATATTCAGATACAGAAAAAAAGTCAGATGATATAGAGAAGATTGTGAGCAGAACCAATGAGATGAAAAAGAATTTAAGAAACATAATCTATATGGTCGAAGGAAAAGGAGATCAAATCAGCAGAAAGTGATTGGAAAACCAGGAACAAGTGAGAGAGAAAATGAGAAGGTATGGTATAAACCCTAGAATGGAGAAAAACAGATACTTTTTTCTGATATGATAATTATGTGTTACTTTTGAGTCAACATAACTACAACTGGTGTATCAGAACTACTATTGATATCCTGGACTCCGTTAAATTTCCATCTGGGCTGGCAGCATAACCCCTGGGATTATTTTGGAGTTTCTTTTCCTATTAAAGCAAATTTTATTGTGAGTGGCACCAAATCCATCCAGAAAACTTTCTTTTTACTGTATCACATGATAGAGAATGGAACGTAAAATACCATACTCACTTTTCCAGTCTCACAGCCAGTGAGAATAACAAAGTTTTGTTTTAATCTCTGAATTGTAAGTGGAAATATGCTGCAAGGGCTTCTGGATATGTTTTTTTGTAGTTTAGATGAAAATAGAAAAATGCATCTGGTGAACTTTTCCTACCAACTTTATGCCATTAAGACATAATTTTTGGCACTACAGTGGCCATCTTGGGCTCATAGAACTTGTAAGCCAAATTTCTGCACTTTGACTTTTTTATAAAAATTATAGTGTTGAAAAAATATTATTCAAATCCAAATTCTAAATTCAATAACATGTACTTCTAAAAAGAGTTTGAAATATAAACATTTTCAGATAAATATAAGCTGAGACATTGTGTTACCAGTAAATTGTACTACAAAAATAAAAAAGCTATTTTTTTTTTCAGAATGAATGGAAGTGGTAATGGATAGATTCAAATCCAAAGAGAGGCTGAGAGCATTGGAAATTGTAAATAATTGGATACATATAAAATCTGTGTGTAATTCTTAGCAATATTTCTTTAAAAGGCAAGTTACTGTTTAAATAAAGAATAATAACATGGTAAGCCAGAGTTTATGACATAGATAAAAATAAAAGTTATAGCTAAAATAAAAAGAATAGGGGTTAGGTAAATGAAATTATATAACTTTATGACATTTAAATGGGAAATATGAAATGTGAAGTAATAAAATTTTCATTTAAATAAACTTTGATAATTCAAGAATGCAAATCTAAGATCCAAAACTAACAATCAATTTCTGAGAGGAATTTAAGAACCCTAAATAAATTATGATGTATACTACATTCACGAATAGAAAATAATTAACATAGTACATTTCCCGCAATTGATCTATAGATTAATTAAAACATCAAGAAGCTGTTTTTTGTAGACACACTAATTATATTATTTATATGGAAACCAAAGAACCTAGAAAATCAAAACAGTATTTAAAAAGAAAATTTAATTGAATGACACACTATCATCTTTGAAGACTACTATAAAGCTATAGTAATCAGGAGACTGCAGCATGTCATAAGTATGGACACATAGGTAAATGACACAGAATAGTTTAGGACTACATGGTATACATATGGAAACTAATTTTTCAAGAAAGGTGCCAAGATAATTCAATGGAGAAAGAATTGTTTTTCCACCAAATGTTCCTGAAACAAGACATCTGTATGTAAAATGTGAACATTGATCACCTATGTAATATTATAATTCAAAATTCAAAATGAATATTATCCCAAAATATAAAAGTTAAAACCATAAAAAATAAAAAAGAACAGAGTAAACATCTAATGAACTTGAAGTAAGCAAAGATTTATTGGAGCGAACACAAAAAGCATTAATAACAGATGAATTCGTAAGTTGGACTTAGTGATCAAGCATTTTCTTTTGAAAAGTGGTTCACAGTGTAGGATAAGTCTGTTTAAAACATAAATCTGTTAAAGAGCTTATATCTATAACATATATATAGATTTTAACAAATACTTAATAAAGAGACAAATTTTTTCCTATGTGGACAAATGTCTACAACAGACACTTCACAAAATAAGATATATAGATTGCCAGCAAGGTCAAGGAGAGGTGTTGAACACAAAACAAGAGCTTAACACTAAGACTACAATGAGAAACCATTTCATACTCACTAGAATTGCAAAAAATTAAAAATACTCACACAAGGTATTGGTCAGAATATATACTATTCAAACTGTCCTATATAACTAAAGAATGACTTTGAAATATTTTTTGATATTAATCCAAGATAAATAAAAACATGTCCACTAATAATACATACAAATATTATACATGTTCACCAATTATATATGCAAATACTTTTATTTGTAATAGTATCCAACTAAAACAACTCAAATGTATATAAACATATTAATAGAAAACAAACTACCACATCAGTAAAAAGGAACACATTTCTGCTACATGCTACAACATGCGTGCCTTTCAAACCTGATTAGTAAAAGAAGCTAGAGACAAAAAACTACATACTGTATAATCTCTTCTATATGAAATCCTGGGAGATATAAAAATAAGTTACTATGATAGAAATCAGGTTAGTTGTTGCCTGGGGTCAGGGTATGGGTGAGAATTAATTAAAAGGGGAGCATGGAGGAACTTTGTGGAGTGACAGATTTCTTTACTATCTTGATCATGGTAATAGTTTAAAGGTATTTACAGTTGTCATAACATTAAACTATACAACTAAAATGTGGGCATATTAATCATGCAAATTATTCCTCAAAGAATTTACCCAAAATATTATAATCAGAAATATAATTTGTCAATGATGTTTACATGTAGTGACTGCTGGGAAGTAGGGGTTAGACAGATTAAAGGCTGGTAGATCGATTAAGAGAGCACTGTCGTAGTTATCCAAGAGGTTTGGAAAAACTGTCAAGGAAAGCATAAACAAAACACTCCTAGCACTTTGGAAGGCTGAGGCGGGCAAATCACCTGAGGTCAGAAATTTGAGATCAGCCTGGCTGACATGGTCTTTACTAAAAGTACAAAACTTAGCTGGGCATAGTGGCATGCCTGTAATCCCAGCTGCTTGGGAGTCTGGGGCAGGAAAATCACTTGAACCCAGGAAGTGGAGGTTTCAGTGAGCTCAGATCCTGTTTCCCTCTCAAAACAAAACAAAAATAACCACTAAACTTAAAAAGTAACAATAACCACTAAAACTTAAAAAGGGAAATACAATAAAATAATTGAGAAATTTAGTGCTTTGCTTTTGTTGGACTTCTGAACTTGTAGAGTCAACTCTTTGGAATACACAGCCACTATATTTTCTTGTTTGAAGTTATTATAATAATAGTATACTTTATGCTATAGAATGTTTGTGTCTCCCACAAATTAAGAGACTGAAGCTTATCCCCAGTATGATAGCATTTGAAAGTGGAGCCTTCAGGAGGTAATTAGTTCATGAAAATAGAGCTCTTATGAATGAGATCAGTTCTTATAAGACAAGAGAGACTATCTGTGTGTGTGCCATGTGAGGACACAGCAAGAAAATGTCTCTAAACCACAAAGAAAGCCCTCCCAAGACACTGGATCTGCTTGCCCTTTGATCTTGGACTTCTTAGTCTCTTAACTGTGAAAATAAATATTTGTTGTTTAAATCACCCAATCTATTGTGCTCTGCTATTGGAGTCTGAACTAAGACACCTCACAGAAGACTTGTTAACAGTACAAGTTTGCTTGTACTGTTTGCTCCATGGCTACATTGAAGGAAACCTAGAATATGAACTATACATTTACCAGTCTATGCTACTTGTATAGCTGTTTTGTTGTTATGAGTGGGTAGTAATATATGCTAACACAAATGTAAATGTTTCTGAATTATTCACTCAATATATCCAAATACTCTGTGAAAAACTATCACACTTGTATTGAAAGCCCTGTGGCTCACCTGTAAATGCTTGGGGAAATTTATTTGAAAAAACTTGGCGAATGTAGCATAAGTGCATATAAATCCTTCGTTTGGAAATTTTTCAGCAGTAACCTTTAGAGCAGTAATGAAATATCATATTCATGCCCTACTGAAGGCATTTAGTTGTCAACATATTACATACTGGATTTTAATTGTACCAAGAAAAACTAGACTAAATATCTGTTTTTTCAGAATTAAAAGACTTTTTTCCACATTGCAAAAATTTTATAAGGAAATGCTCCGATTCTTTTCTTACTTTGCCTAAATTGACATGCTCTTTCAGTAAAAACTAAACTCTGTTACAGAAATAAACAGCTGGAATTTTTCTGCAAGGTGAAATAGAAGTATTTTGACAAGATTGTCATGAATTAAGGTTAACTAAGCATTGAAGGCAGAAGTAGCCAACACTAAGGAGATGAATATTCTGAGAAAAGGAAAAAATGTCTTAGAGAAATAAGAGGTTAAGGGTTAAATGCCTTAGTATTTGAATTTTGGCCAAACAATACTCAGTAGTTTATATTTAAGTTCAAGTTCTGAGGTGCAACCCTTTCCTTTTGCCAAGAGAAAATGATAATAAAAAATAGGTTGTGTTTATATATATATTTAAGTGAGGAATTTAGAGAAAAGAGATACTTGAATTTTTTTTTCTTTTTTTTGAGACAGAATCTCGCTCTGTTGCCAGGCGCCAGGCTGGAGTGCAGTGGCGCAATCTCAGCTCACTGCAATCTCTGCCTCCTGGGTTCAAGCAATTCTCCTGCCTCAGCCTCCCGAGTAGCTGGGACTACAGGCGCGTGCCACCATGCCCAGCTAATTTTTGTATTTTTTTAGTAGAGACAGGATTTCATGTTGGCCAGAATGGTCTAGATCTCCGGACCTCGTGATCCGCCGGCCTTGGCCTCCCAAAGTGCTGGGATTACAGGCATAAGCCACTGCGCCCAGCTGATACTTGAATTTTAAAAAGAGGGGAGGAGATAATTGGACTTGGAACAGTCTATGCTCTGGAAAGACTTTAGGAAAGATGCTATCTTTAGGGAAATGTTCACTTAATAAACATTGCTTTTTGTGTTTTTACTACTTTCTAAGTCATTAACATTTGCATTTTTAGGCAGGAAGTCTTAGAAGATCACATTTATAAGTTATTATCACCCAGCTTCAGAATCATGAGAATAAATACTGTACTCTAGAATCATGAGAATAGTCATAAGAAGTTTCTAAATCTCAGATGAAGAAAATTTATCACAAAGTATGTTTCTAATTTAATCTTTCCTTACATTTTTCATAAAAATGCATACTTACACAACTTAGTCATCCACAGAATTTTAATTCGTGTACATCTACAAGCTCACTTTTTGCATCTGCATTTTTTCCCAGAAAGCTGTGGGTTATATATAATTCTTCTGTTTATTTTATGGCAAATCACAGGACCATCTCAGAATTCCTAGACTAGTTTTGACACCTCACACTAGGCATGTTTTTATTATCTGCTACCCTATTATTGCATTTGTCATATCACAATATGATCACTGATTTGTCTATCCTGGGCTATCATACGTTCAATGAAGGCAGAGGCACATCTCCAAGTACAGTGCTTAGAACAGAAATGCGAGTGCTCAGTATATATTATTAAATGAGTTTTTAAATTGAGCAAAGTGAAAACCAAAGGTCTTCAGTTGATAGCATTTAAAATAAATATACATAACACCCTTTAATTAACTCAACATCAGTACAAGAATAAAAGATACAACATATTTGAGCAATAAGTTAAACTGTCTTCATTTATAAAATTTATTATACTTTAAGTTCTGGGGTACATGTGCAGATCTTGAAGGTTTGTTACATAGGCATACACGTGCCATGGTGGTAGGTTGTTGCATCCATCGCCCTGTCATCTACATTAGGTATTTCTCCTAATGCTATCCCTCCCCAATCCTCCCATCCCCTGCTATTCCTCCCCTAGCCCCTACCCCCTAGGCCATGGTCTGTGATATTCCCCTCCCTGAGTCCATGTGTTCTCATTGTTCAACACCCACTTATGAGTGAGGATATGTGGTGTTTCGTTTTCTGCTCTTGTGTCAGTTTGCTGAGAATGATGGTTTCCAGTTTCATCCATGTCCCTGCAAAGTAAACTAACTCATCATTTGTTATGGCTGCATAGTATTCCATGGTATATATGTGCCACATTTTCTTTATTTATTCTATCATTGATGGGTATTTGGGTTGGTTCCAAGTCTTTGCTATTGTAAACAATGCCGAAATAAACATACAAGTGCATGTGTCTTTATAACAGAATGATTTATAATCCTTTGGGTATATACCCAGTAATGGGATTGCTGGGTTAAACGGTATTTCTAGTTCTAGATTCTAGAGGGATCGCCACACTGTCTTCCATAATGGTTGAATTAATTTATACTCCCACCAGCAGTGTGAATGCCTTCCTATTTCTCCACATCCTCTCCAGCATCTGTTGTCTCCTGATTTTTTAATGATTGCCATTCTAACTTGGGTGAGGTGGTATCTCAACGTGTTTTTGATATACATTCCTCTAATGACCAGTGATGATAAGCATTTTTTCATATGTTTGTTGGCTGTATAAATGTCTTCTTTTGAAAAGTGCCTGTTCATATCCTTTGCCCACTTTTGAATGGGTTTTTTTCTTGTAAATTTGTTTAAGTTCTCCATAGATTCTGGATATTTGCCATTAGTCAGATGGGGAGATTGCAAAAATTTTTCCCATTCTGTTGGTTGCCAGTTCACTGTATTGAGAGTTTCTTTTGCTGTGCAGAAACTCTTAAGTTTAATTAAGTTTAATTAGCTCTTAAATTTAATTAAAACTCTTAATTTTAGACAAATTAAGTTTAATTTAATTTGTCTATTTTGGCTTTTGTTGCCATTGCTTTTGGTTATTTAGTCATGAAGTCCTTGTCCGTGCCTATGTCCTGAATAATATTGCGTAGGTTTCCTTCTAGAGTTTTTATAGTGTTAGGCTTCATGTTTAAACCTTTAATCCATCTTGAGTTAATTTTTGTATAAGGTGTAAGGAAGGGATTGAGTTTCAGCTTTCTGCACATGGCTAGCCAGTTTTCCCAACACCATTTATTAAATAGGAAATCCTTTCCTCATTGCTTGTTTTTGTCAAGTTTGTCAAAGATCAGATGGTTATAGTTGTGTGGCATTCTTTCTGAGGCCTCTGTTCTGTTCCATTGGTTTATATCTCTGTTTTGATACCTGTACCATGCTGTATTGATTACAGTAGTCTTGTAATATAATTTAAAGTCAGGTAGCATGATGCCTCCAGCTTTGTTTTATTTATTTATTTTTCTGCTTAGGATTGTCTTGGCTATGTGGGCTCTTTTTTGGTTCCATATGAAGTTTAAAGTGGTTTTTTCCAATTCTGTGAAGGAAGTCACTGGTAGCTTGATTGGGATAGCATTGAATCTATCAATTACTTTTGTAGCTTCTTCTTTCCTATTGTGTGCACCTGGTCTAACATCAACAGTTTTCCTTAAGTCTCCTTAATAAAAAGGTCACTGTAATACTAGCTACATCACTGACTGTTATGTGGTTTAAACATAATCCAACCCAGAAAATTGTTTTGTGAATAAGTAAGAATACAATAAGTTTTCGTGATAACATTCTAGTTACAGGCATTGTACTATCACCTACTATGAAGCCAGAAAGTAAAATTTTTGTGATGAATTCTATATTTTCACTCCTTTCTACTGCTTACAAAAAAATCCCTGAGCTTTAAATAAGGTCAAAAGGGACATCACAGATTTAAAATAATATTCGAGAACTAAGCAGTTTTTCCTCAATGTCCTCAGGGTAATTAGAGAACGTTGGATTTTTCCCTGGTTGTTGTCCCTGTTTTAAGAAAATCTTAATCATTGACTAATTTGAAAATTCATTTTGTAAATGTAATTTATTTTCTGATGGCACTAAAATACGTATTTCTGAAAGTTATCTCCAGTGTTCTGTCTATGTTTTCAGATATGAGGAAACTCAGACATAGAAAAGTAAAGTTACCTGAGCTAACAAAGAGACTGAAAACCTGGCTCTGCAACCAGCCTGGCTGAGTTGGTGTCTGGGTCAGCACTGAGGAGCTTTTTTCCATAAGGCAACTGATTGAAACTCTAGTCCTTATTTTCCTTGCTGTAAAACAGGGATATTAGTGAAGGCTAAACCATAGAATAATTGTAAGGATTAAATAAACAAATGTGAAACACAGAACGTGGAGGATAGACAATATTACAAATAATACAGAGACAAAAACTAATTTTTATGATTGATCTAAATTACAAATTGGTAAATAATAAATGTCTACTATTTTTGATTTTAAAATCTTATAACAGTTATTGTTAATTAATGTAAAAAGAATATTTAACCGAATACTGGTTTTATTAGATGGTAATTCCAATGAGTGATATGAGTATAAAATGCTAAATAAATTAATTAAATGATATACTAGTTATCTCTTTTGAATAAATACATTTGCTTAGTAACATACAATTAAAACTAGCCATTCTATTTCTTGTACTTAATATTTTATTTTTTATGAAGATTTTATCACAGCCAATTAAATATTTAAAGAATATATGTTAAGAACTGGCCAATCCTTCTCTATTAACAGGCAACAATATAGAGTATCATTTATTGTTCACTTGGCCATCTAATTTGGGCAATGTGCTTGCTTCAAATTCCCAGGTACTCCCCTTAAATTTCATCAACTATTCAACAGAACACAGATTTCTCTCCTTTTCCAGAAAGCCGTGTCTCTGTCACAAGCCCATTCTCATTGCCAAACACTGTCAAGAAATGTGAAGGATCTGGAATTTTCCCTATTTACAAGATGGTAAGTCAACTTGCAACAGTTTCATGCAAACTGACAAAAGACAGAAACTCTCAAATTAGAGATGTCTTTATTACTCACAGGGAAAACAGCATTCAAATTGCCAACATATTTATACAGTTTATATGAGCCCTGATTTCCCCAGGACCACATCAAGGGTGAGATGATACCTGTGCATGTGGTAGGTTGTTTTTGGGGGCCAAAGACTCAGTACATTTTTTGTTTGTTTTGCAAGCAGCAAACATTGTGGCAAACAGCAAACTGACCAGCTTCCTCCCCTTTTGGAGCAAATTTTATTAGTCACTCTGTGGTCTCCATAACCTATTTAGTTGCCCATGTGACTAGGTACAGGACTTCTCAGAATCAGGACAAACTTTGTAATGTGGTACATTCAGCAAATATAAGCGTGGAAATTAAGGGATTTTTTGTGGTAGGTTGTCTCTTTCAATACACACCACAAAAATAATAAAACTGAACCAACAGAATTAGGACTAAATAGTAAATGTAGAGACTAAAGGTAAAAGAATCATCAACAGCTGGAAATTAAATTACAAAGCCAAAATAAAAACCCATCATCACTCCTTTTTTATTTTTTATTTTTGTCCCTCTCTTATTCTCTTTTGACGTTGGCAGAGTCTCAAATGTCTATAGTGATATCTGCTGGCAGGGAGTAAACAGAGAGAGAGAGAGTAAAGAACATCCCAGCCTCTTTTTTATAATCTGTATATTCTGCTTGTTACTGTTATTAGTTAGAAAGGTGTTACCTTTGGAAGAAGATTAAAATATCAATAGAAAAATAAATGACATTTTTAATTGCCAACTTAACCAGTACTTATGGCATATAGGGATGATACTTTTCTTGCTATTTAAGAGTGAAAAGTAAAGTAACTTATAAAGGACTTACCAACATAAGTTTGGGTCTAGATCTGTTTAAATGTGGCTAAAAATCTTCTAGTTACCACAAATTATATTAGTTATGTATTCCCACTTTTACATTTTTGTTACTGTATATGTTTAATGATCTCTGAATAGCTAAGATAAATTTAATATTCTTAATCCATAAATCTATCAGATATGAAGGGAAAGATCAAAATCACATACATTTGGGCTATACAACCCAAATCAGTCATTTGTTAACTTGAACCCATAACCATCTACAATTTTAGTACATAATGGGTCATTAGATTTTATACAGTTTAATTATTTTGCAGGGTAACATGAAGCTCAATAATGTAGTGATTTGCACAAGAGCATGCAATCAATTAATGGAGTATTAGTCTAGAGACAAGAGTCATGACACCCAATCTAAATGTCTTGTCATTGTGCAATGACTCATGTCAAGTAATTTGACCCAACTCATGTAACAACAGAAAACCAAAAATGGATAAACAAAACAAAAAAAAATCAAGATAATTGTCAAAATAATTGTTGAAATAACATATATTTGAATATTGCATAAAAATCTTGTCTTTTTCTGGCAAGAATTTATAATTTCCCACTTCTATTGCTTCCTTTTCTTTGTGACAGGTCACTGTCAGAGTAATGATATTTTGGAAAATTATAGTTAAGTTTAAATTTATTTCAAAGAGAATTACCTATGCCCATTTTCATCAATACTCTGTGTCACCAGACAACCATGGGGCAAAACAGCTTATAGAATCCCACTTTTGATATGCCAAAACTGTGAACCAAGATACTCTCTCAAAAGTATTAGCACACTCACGGGGGAGCTGCATAATATTTTAAAGTTTCAAGAAAAACACAGCGATACTAAACATCTGGCAGACACTGAGTCTACTGCTACCTTGAGGTAATTCACAATCCCAAAGTTGCATTGTGTTACATTCCTTTTGATGACATCATACCTTGCTAAGATGTGTTGTTTCTGTTGCATGATGAAAAGCAAGTACCATTTGGAAATCAATGTACAAAAGGAAATGAATCTGAGAGTGCATGAAGTGACTTAAGGGCTTGGGGAGTTGTGCAGTGCCAAACAGGTGCCTGCATCTAATTTGAAAGATATTGTGGTTATTTAAGAATGAACTAAAAATATAATTTTGCTATTTGGATTATGTGTATTTTCTCCAAAAGCCTGCTAAGTTGATAGGATGTAAATATTTATTAAGTTGTTTGGATTTAACTACTAAATAGATGGACCTGTTAGATATTTCTTTTGGCCTAGAGTGTATGCAAAAAAAAGTTACTAAGACACTAAGAGTGTTGTGATTCCAAATGTTTGGGAATCTCCAAAGCTTTGGAAGTAAAAGGACTGTTTTAAATAATTTTTTGTTAAAGTAAATTACATTCTCTTGACACATTACTCCTTGGGAGATTTAAATGCACAAGCCCAGGCTTTGAGGTTAATCTGTCCCATCTAAATGATATTGACATTTTAGAAACATCAATATGTATTTAGGCATCTCTGTAGTAATTACTGTAAGGCTAAGGTTTCATTACTTTAACAAAGATGCTAATGTGAGGAATATGAAATAAATTGATGTATAAATGAATTTGGCTCTGTCCCATCTGAACGATATTGACATTTTAAAAACATCAATGTGTATTTAGGCATTTCTGTAGTAATTACTGTAAGGCTAAGTTTTCATTATTTTAACAACGATGTAAATGTGAAGAATATAAATTGATGTATAAATGAATTGGGCTCATTTTAAGATACTGATATGTGCTCCAAATTTGAAATTGATCATATGAAATCTAAACCCTCTAGTCTCTAAGAACTAAAAGACAAAAAAAAAATAAAAATAAAAAAAGAAACAGTGAAATGTAATGTAATTGAACTTCCTTCTTAAGAAAGACAGGTTTTAACTAATTTTGTGACAACCCTTAAAACTTTACAACCTGATTTTGCCAAATTCCCCATTTATAGGTGGAGCATTTGACTTTAAGAAAGTAGACTTATGATTTAAATTTTAACACTTCAGCAGTTTTGTTTCATGTACTATATGTCACTCTGCTACCTGGAAGTGAATAAATCATTGCTTGAAGGAGGCAAACCAGCAGTGCAACTGAAATGAACTAATAGCAGTGGATAAAAATAGTAAGATGGCCAGTGAGAAAGATTCTTTCTTAGGTCCATTTTGTACACGGAAGGATTTTGGCATATTTTTATGTGAGTAATAAAATTAAGCAGCTATTCATTTTTCTAAACACATTGAAAACCAATTTTATTAATTAAAACATTTTAATGATTTTGATTACAAAACAACTGCTCAAATATTTGTAATTAAAGATCACATTTTTACACTGCAAATTTTTTAATAGCTATCCATAAATGTGGGATAAAGTGAGTGAAAATCAATGCACATTTTATTCTCAAACTAGTAGTCAAGGTTTGGCTAGAGATACAGAGATAATTAGTATTATGTTCATTTTTATTCTTTTTCTAGTTGTTTGACTCTACAGTATTCTTTTCAGTATGACTTCCTGGTAAATAGGTGTGGTCTTCATTATAGGGCAAAATGACCTTCAATGAGAACATAAGTGTGTATGTGAATACAAGTATTTTGTGAATGTGGCTGTTTCTCACTGTGGAATAATCCTGCAGATTATTCCTTTGGGATGAAATGAGTATCAGACTGACACTGAAACATTTCATTATTAGTATAAAAATGAATGAAAAATTAGAGAGATCGATTAGATAAAAACAGGAAAAATTATCAAGTTTCTATAATCTTGTTGATAAAAGTATGGTTTTATCAAAGCCTTTTAAAGCACATGGTGTGTGGTATAAAGTGCATCAAAAAGTGTTCTAATCTCTTCTGACTAAGTAGCTTCCTTTTATCCCTTGCTCCTCCTCCTAATTTTCCTGCTCCCACTTCTGAGAAATATTACTGATAAAAGCTTAATGGAGAAAGTGTGGTCCTTGGAATAAATTTAATTCAGAATCCATGATGTGTAGCATTGGTAAAGATATTTCACTTGATAAGGTTGTGAACCTAACAATTACGGGTACAAAATTACTCTCTGAAGCTTTGTATGTGGATTAATTCTGATAATGTGCATAGATGTTTGGAGTCTTCCCCTTGGTGATGAGTGAGTTCTCACTCTGAGTTTACATGACATCTGTTGTTTAAAAGTGTGTAGCACCTCCCTCCTTTCTCTCTTGCTATCATGATCACCATGTAACATCCTGGTTCCTTGCTGCCTTCCAGCATGATTGCAAGCTTTCTGAGGCCTTGCCAGAAGCAGATGTTGGCACTATGCTTCCTGTAAAGCCTGCAGAAATATGAATAATAAAAGCTCTTTTCTTTATAAGTTACCCAGCCTTGGTAATTTTTTTAAGGCAACACAAAAGCAAACTAACACTGAAAATTGGTAACAAGGAGTGAGGCATTGCTATAAAGACACCTGAAAATGTTGAAGTGATTCTGGAGCTGGGTAATTTGCAAAGGCTGGACAAGTTTGAAGGGCTCAGAAGAAGACAGGAAGAAGGGGGAAAGTATGGAACTTCTTAGAGATCTGTTAAGTGGCTGTGTCCAAAATTATGATACAAATATGGACAATAACAACCAGGCTGATAAGATCTCAGATGGAAATAAGGAATTCATTGGGAACTGAAGTAAAGCTCACCCATCACCCATGTTACATTCAAGAGAAGAACTCGACTGCATTGTGTTCACGTCCTAAGTATCTGTGGAATTCTGAACTTATTTATGACATGGCTGGGCGCGGTGGCTCACACCTGTAATCCCAGTACTTTGGGAGGCTGAGGTGGGCAGATCATGAGGTCTGGAGTTTGACACCAGCCTGGGCAACACGGTGAAACCTCGTCTCTACTAAAATACAAAAAATTAGCCAGGCATGGTGGCAGACTCCTGCAATCCCAGCTACTAGGGAGGCTAAGGCAGGAGAATCACTTGAACCTAGGAGGCAGAGGTTGCAGTGAGCTGAGATTGTGCCACTGCACTCCAGCCTGTGTGACAGAGAGAGACTCTGTCTCCAAAAAAAAAAAGTGATGACGTAGGGTATCTAGCAGAAGAAATATTTAAGCAACAAAGCATTCAAGATGTTGTGGCTTGGCTGCATATAACTGCCTATGATTTGAGGTGGGAACAAAGAGATGATTTAAAGTTAGAACTTATATTTAAAACAGAAGCACAAAATAAAAGTTTGAAAAATTTGCAGTCTATGCATGTAGCAGAGAAGAAAAAAATTTCAGGAGGGAATACCAACAGGCTTTAGAGCAAGTAATTACTTGCTAGAGAGATTAGCATGACTGAAAGAGAGTGAAGTGTTGATAAGCAAAACAATGGGGAAAAGCTCCAGTGATGAATAGTAGGGCTGCTACTCTACAGGGTACAAACCATAAGTCTGGGTAGCTTCCACATGGTGTTAAGTCTGCAGGTGCACAGAATGCAAGAGTGAAGGAGGCTTGGCAACTTCTTTCTGTATTTTCAGAGGATGGACTTGAAGGCCTGGATGCCCAGGCAGAGGCCTGCTGCAGCAATGGAGCCCTCATAAAGAACTTCTACTAAGGCAGTGTAGAAGGGAAAAATGGGACTGGAGGCCTCAAACAGAGTCTCCAACAGGGCATTGTCTAGTGGATCTGTGGAAAGGGTGCCATTGTCTTTTAACACCAGAATTGTAGTGGCATGGACACCTTTCATCCTGAGGCTGGAAAAGCTTCATGTACCCAGCTCCAACTGAGAGTAGTCACAGATGCTATACCCAGTAAAGTCACAGGGGCAGAACTACCTAAAACTGTGTGAGCTTACCTCTTGTACCAGTGTGCCCTGGATATGGGACATGAAGTCAAGGAAGATTGCTTTGAAGCCTTAAGATTTAATGACTGCTCTGCTTGGTTTCAGATTTGTGTGAAGTCTAGTGCCCCTTTTGCATGATTTCTCCCTTTTAGAATGGAAATGTATGCCCAATGACCTTACCACCATTGTATCTTGGAATTATATAACTTCTTTTTGATCTCACAGGTTATAAGTGGAAGAAACTCATCACCAGATAAAACTATGAACTTGGGACTTTTGAGTTAATGTTGGAACAATTTAAGACTTTTAGGAAACTATTGAGAAAGTATGATTGGTATTTACAATGTGAGAAGGACATGAAATTTGAGGGGAGAGGCAGTGACAGAATGATATGGTTTGGATGCTTATGTCCGGCAAATCTCATGTTGAAATGTAATCTTCAGTGTTGGAGTTGGAGGCTGATGGGGGCAGATTTCTCATGAACGACTTATCATCATCCCCTTGCTATTGAGTGTGTTCCGGCTCTGAGTTCACACAAGATATGGTTGTTTAAATGTGTGGGGTGCCTCCCCTCTATTCTTTCCCCACTCTTATCCTATGAAGTGCTGGCTTCCCATCACCTTCTACCAAACTTCCGGAGGTCCTCACCAGAAGCAAATGCCAGCACCATGCTTGTTGTAAAGCCTGAAGAACCACGAGCCAAAATAAATCTGTTTTCTTTGTAAATTACCCAGTCTCAGTTATTCTTTTCTAGCAATAAAAGTGGAGTAATGCAGTTTCTCTTACTTCCAAAGCATTTATTTCCTAGCTCTGTCAGCTTATTCAAGGTCTGTAACTAGCCTAAATTTTACCTCAATGTCTTCAATTAGTAAACTGAGGCTAATGACAATATTTACCCATAAGATTGTTTTAACCATTAAATAACAATCGAGTAAAATATACCTTAAAATTGCTGCCACAGGGTAATACATATTAGTGGCTTATGATTATATTACTACTTCTATTATTACTGCTAGTAGGGTAACACTCTTTTTCCAACAAGTTTCACCCACAGTAAACAGTGTACTACGACCATTCTCTTCATGCTTGGCAGTATAGATTCATTCTAAAAATAATTACTGAGTGAATTCAAAAAGAAATTGAATTTGGCACTATGTAAGTATGTAAAAATTTCAAAAGAATGTTCATGAGATAAACTGACTTTCATAAAAGACCTGTGGTTTGAATGCTTTCTCAAATTAGTTGGATGTACCACCAAACCTGCTCTCCTATATAAAACTTGAAGATCTCAATGAGAACAAAGTAGGGAAAGGGAATTCTATGCATTTGCAAAAGCAGCCAGAATAATTTAGGATTGGTTCTCTACCCACTGGGAGATTTCATACACTCATCACTTTCTTTTAGTCTAATATATGAGCAGTTCCTTTTAATTCTGTTATTCTTGGCTCCCACAATTGATTGCTTTGCCAGAAATAAGGCTACAACTCAACAATGCCAGATGGGCTGTGCTCCACATGTGCTGAGAGAAGGCCTGAAGCCTATTTGTGATATACGTCATGTCTGAGGTGAGTTAGAGATTTCTCTCAAATTTCACAAAAGTTCATGATAGTATTCAGCAGTTGTTTGAAGTGGAAAAAAAATCAATTCGCTTTTCATAATGTCACATGAAGGGACACAATGCAATGTCTGTAAATAAAGTACACTGCATGAAGCAAATATAAACAGAATATGTAGTATGAAAGCCATTTTTAATTCAAAGAGCAGAATACATCCAAAACTCTGAAATTTCACATTTGAAAAACACAGGCCCTAAACTTGAATGCTTATACTTTGGTTATTGATTCTTTTTAATTAAAAGTTTGTTAGCAGAATTAATCTTATATGGATCAATAAATTAGCAAATGCTTTGCCAAGATTTTGTCCAGGATTCTTATGCATTGTAAGATTGGGAAATACAGTGTAAACTTTTTGATACTATTTTGACATCATATTAGACATATCATTGACATAGCTGTATTCATATCAAAATCAATTTTATTCATTAGAAGTTATGATGCTTTCTACTAATATTTTTCCTGAAATTTTAAGGCTAAAGAGCATTTCTGTAACCCACTTTTCTGAACTGGGACTTGAAATAAACCAGTTGTGATGCCTCTGGGCACTGGGGAGATTTTCCTGATGTCACCCTCTCAAACCTCACATGCTATAAAGATAAGATAAAAAGGGACTAAATGCATGAAACAGAATTTTATATCTGAAATTCATAGAAAACATGTCAAAATAAACCGTTGACGCACTTGTTCAAAACCTTGAAATGTATATGAGATTACAAAAGAATGGTTTAGAGATTTATTAATGGTGGATTTCTTATGAAGGTGGAAAGCATGCAATATGTATTGCTGAGTCTGCAAATGTCAATGTGATAATACATAATGATATAAGATAAAATATTAAATGTGTGTTCTTTGAAGACAGAGGTCATCCCTTACTCATATACACATACATAGAGCATTACAAAATCCATGATCTATTGCAGATACTCAAAGCATATTTATTGAATGTAACTAAATTGCATCACACCACTTTATTGTAGGGTAAACAGAATACTAGATTAACAATCTAGGTCAGCAGCTCTTAAACTAGCATGCACAAGATTTCCCAGAAGAGCTTTTTAGAAGAGTTTTTTTTCTCTCTCTCTTTCCACACACGTGCAAATAGGCATATATACACAGATGAGTATGTATTTACTAGGTCTAAATTAATAGTACAGAACAAAAATTCAAATAATAAACAGAAAAGAAGGGGAAAAAATAAACTCTTGCTAAAAAAAAATCCTAGGCATTGAGAAGAAAACTAGGCCATGTCTTCTAGCAGTCAAAACAATAGAAATATCTTTATGTTCATTTTATTTTGAATTGAATAGATGACATTGGTAAAGATGAAAAGGAAACTACTGGTAAGTACCCATGTATCAAGTAATGAGACTCTTTTTTCTCTAGGCATTTCATCATCATTAAAATACTGGT
The DNA here is from genome assembly GCA_004027715.1 of Plecturocebus donacophilus. Classification (NCBI taxonomy): domain Eukaryota; kingdom Metazoa; phylum Chordata; class Mammalia; order Primates; family Pitheciidae; genus Plecturocebus; species Plecturocebus donacophilus. The sequence continues at coordinate 75,830 of PVKP010004927.1, read as the reverse complement.
ATAAAATAATTCTGTACTCCTGTAACTAAGGAAATGCTCCTATTTTAATTCAATCTTAGAGATCTTCTGTCTTAACCCCCAACCAAAGCCAATCTCCTTGAATAATTTGAGCAAAACAAAGGAAGACAAAGGGTTAACAGAACAAAATGGTAGAGCGTCACAAGGCAACACTTATTACCATTTGTAGTAACCTCCAACACCCACATGATTTTGCATTTTTATATCTAGACTACATTTGGTTTTAGGGTTAGATTATTTTGTAAAAACTAAAGCTTCCATAATTCATTTGGTTTACAAGTTATGTAAATTGACTACTTAGAGCACACAGTAAATTTATTTTACAAACATTGCAGTAGAGTGTACCCTACAGGGTTTTACACTTTTTCTGAGGATTATTTGATCTGAAAAATCCTTGTACATCCTGGGGTTACCAAATAAAAAATGCCAGGTCAATCTACTGTTAGGTCCTTCAAACTGAGTCTTGGTATATATTTAGCAGTTAAAATGACTGCTAACAGAATGTGAGTAAAAGTTGACTTTTGGTTGAATGTTATATTGACATAATTATTAGTTCCAGATTCATTAAGTGAATATCTCATCTATATGTATGGATATTTATGTTATATTTGGCAGTGTTTAACTAGTTGAAAATGTTTTATGGTACATTTTATACTAAGCAATTTATTTCTTTTTTAAAAAACTCTCCAGTTGTCAAGAAAATAGTATTCCCTGTCTAAGTACTGATTGAATCTATATATTCTAGCTCACTGTGCTATGGGCATTCATGTCAGCTGCCTTACTTTCTCTTATAGCTGATGCAACCTGGAAATCAATATCTCCCAGTAAAGCCAGTATAACTGTACTAAGGACCGATCCTAGATTGCACAGGCAAGTGAAACAAATGGAAAACCATGTCACTGAATGAAGAGACATTTTGGAGTGAAGCTCTTGCTGAATTTATTGGAAGAAAACAATGCCTTTTAAATTAAATTTATATTTAATTAATCACTCTATGAAAGTTGTATCTAAAGTTTAAAACTTGAATAATTGCAAATCACAGCATCTCTTTATATCCAATTAGTAATAAAATAAATATTATAAGAAAATAAACATTCCAAAGTAGAACAGAGGGTGTGTGAGCAATGTGAGATATGGAGGAAGAATAGGAAGAGAGAATAAAGCATACCATACACTCCTCAGCCAACAGATGCATTAAGATTTCACCAATTCTTAAGAAGAAAAGGTTGAATGAAATTTAATAGGAGGAAATAGCATATTGTATTTGTTATTGTATATACTATTACCTTACTTAACTATATACAAAAACTAATACTTTTTCTGATTTTGGGGTTTAAATTCTGGTAAATACATAAAACAATCCATTTATTTTTGCAAATTGATCTCTAGCCAATTGGACTGTAGCTCACAATTGAAACAGAAGATTTCATTGTGGAAATTAAAAAGATGAGGCAAACAGCATTCTTTGTGGTGGATTTAGCCTAGTTGATATGTATTCTGAATTAAATAAAAGTTGAGAAAATCCTATACTGAAAGTCAGGCAATCTGTCTTCACCTCTTAATGCTGCATTCAATGAGCACTGGATCCAGTTTTGGGTAATCTAGACTTGGACACGTAGGCTAGGCAGCTAAGTTTTCTCATAGAAGTCTTAGATATTTCCTCTTCTCTAAGAGGCAAAATTGAATAAATTATGCAACTTTCAGGGCCTCAGTTTCTCATATACAAAATCCGTATAACAATGGCATCTATTTAACATGGTTGAGAAAAGAGTGTTTGAATTAATACATGCAAAAAGCTGCAAAAGCTTCCTGGCAATTAATATATGCACAAAATCATAGCAATGCAGAATAATAGGGTGGTCAAGAGCACAACACTACTAAAAATAGATTGCTTGAACCCAAATTCAGGATTTCCCCCACATACTAGTGGTGTGACCTGACTTCAAGCTCAGTTTTCATATGTGTAAAAAGGAAATAAAAATAGTACTACCTCAGAGAGGAATTTTGTTGATTTGAGAATGTGTGTGTAAAACACTTAGGGCAGCTTTATACAATTTAGTTCTTACATGTAATTGTCATGATGAAATATTTATAAAATTATGTATTTTAGTACCTAAAGTTTTTTTTTTTTGCATTCCAGAAGTATAGCTTTAAAAACTTTATCATGTTTATTTATAAGGAAAACGGCTAAAAAGTAGAATTCAGGTTCTTGGGTTAATATTCAAAAAAGAAATTGATGTCTTCTGAGAAGTTTAACTTATCAGCAAAAGCATCTACAAGGCAAATTATTATTGGCATGTCATGATATAATAATACTGATAATTCTCTAAAAATGCTAAAACTTGCTTATAGAAAGAATATGCAGTGATATGATATGATAGTAGAAACATATCCTGGTTACTTAAAATTAAAAAGAATTCTACTTGCCATGGAAACATACCAAACACATTAAAATCAAGGTGTTTGATGGCCCTGAGAATTTTTGTTTCGAAACAATATAAATATTGTTTACAACTATGTCATTTCATACATTATGAAATTGAAATATGTAATTTCTCTAAAGGAAGGTGGTTATAATTACATGATCAGGCACTGTGAATAAAAGTTGACTAATTATTTGTAATCCCACAAAGTGAATTATTCTAGTAGATGTTTCCGCATAATGCTGAGCTCAAGAAGGAGTCACATAATTTATGTGGCTTGTTTCTCAATTGTCTCAACCTCCTCCTGCACTTTAGAAGCCTGAGGCAACCAATTAAGTTTGAGATCTCAGGCGTTGTTCGCTATGTCCCTTATTTATTTTCCCCTGTCCTTTTCCTGTTACCAACTCATGTTTTATAACAGCCACTTCCCATTAACATTCTTACTCCATGACCTGTGATGAGTGCACCCTTAATATCCATTTAGCTCCTGATGGCCTGCTTCATACAGTAGTTTTATACATATTTTATACATTTTGTACATGCCTTTAAGTGATTTTTATATCTTCAAGAGAGAATCCATTCCATTGGTAAACTATAATAATGATGTCGAATGACAGTTTCCAGTGTAAGGAGAGTATATTTATGAACATTTTTACTGAAAGCTTTTACTTGCCAAAATATTAAAATTTCATGTGTATAATGTATCATTCATATTCAAGCTAAATATTCATTATATATTTATACATATTATACATATGAGTATTTAGCTTGAATATGAATGATAATGTGTCCTATTCTCTGTAGTTGTCTTCATTATGCTGGATGTCTCTTATCCATCTGTTCTCCATTTTATGATGCTGATCCTTGAGTACAAAAGACTGCAAGCATTTATAGATGGAGAAGAGTGCATGGTAGTTCTATTACAATAATCTCATTTTATGCTGGTTTCAAAGTGAGAAAAGTGTTTTCAAAGACCAAAAGGAATCTCATCCTATAAAAAGACCAAATGGCTATTGAAAACTTTCCTTAGGCATCTTAAGCACTTTTTTTTTTTCCTGGAAGTGATTTTGATTCAGAGCATAAAGAGTAGATTAATGATTTGGGGAAAGTTTTTCCTAACTCAACATGTCTGTGATAAAGCAGTGGGTTTACTGACAGCAGAAAATTCCATGATGCAGGGTTTTGAAAATTAATCCTCACTACCATATATAGTGTTTGGTCTTTTGGATGGTAAATTATACCTTCTGGCTTTTTCTATACTTTTAGCTTCCATAAAATGCAAAATGGCCTACACCTGGCTTTTAAAAGCAATAGTTAATCAAGCACTTGAAATTAACATTAGCACTCAAAATAATTATGTTTACTTTATCCTAAGTTTGAATCTTACGGTTTTCAAATATATATAAATTATGACACTATTATTGAAATGTATACTTATTTCTTATAAAGAAATGTAGAAAAATGTATCTTTCAATGAGTGTGTTCAGTTTGTTTTGGGAGAACATTTCCGCATGAGAGTATTGCTAATTGTTTTGAGAGAAGACATTTCTTCATGAGACAATAATAATACTGCTTCTGAAATTATATTACCTTGGGCAAACCATGAATTATTATTGTGCCACTTTTTTATTAATCATGTTCAATAATCTGATGTTAATGTATTTAATCACAACTGGTACAAAATGAAGTTTCTTGAATGAAGCGTTCCAAGTAAAAATGATAGGAAATTTTTCATAACAATTATTTTGAAAATATGTTGATTGTTTTAAAATTTAATATGTATTGGTATTACTGGAGTCATTTCTATTTTATTGATAAACAAAAAAACCCTTAACATGAAAAGCTTCCATATTCTTAAATCATCATAAATAGTTTAAATATATAACCAAGTGATTCATTTTAAGAGGAAAATAAATTCATTGCACTAGATTTTGGAGGGAGTCGACTAAAGCAGCATACTACAAGCATGAGACTTACATAAAAGTTTTTATGACGTGTATCCTGGAAAGGATGTATTTCTACCTGACAATATATCAGTGCGTATTTGCATACCAAAACATAAATAGCATTTATATTTCTTATCTATTAAATAACATATTTTCCCCCAAATCTTCAGGTAAAATTCAAAGAAAGGTCCACTTAATTATCTTCTAAGGAAGCTTGTATTTTTTCTTATAATTACAACTAATCTTACGTTTTGCAACAACACAGTTAGTGCCAAATTAGTATAGATTTTTAAAGCTGTTACACCTGTGTAAGATTATAATTTAAACTGCCTGCCTTTTTACTTGCATAAGTTCCTTTCAGGTACCTCGCAGAGGACCTAGGAATGTATTGCCATGTTCCTGTATTTTCAATAAAATGTACCAAAGTAAGTTATTTCAACAAAAATCACTTGAGACTGTCTCTTTACTCTAACTTCCATGTCAAGTGGCTTTGAAGTAGCCACAGACATTTTTGGAATCTGCCTAAGGACATGTTTGAGATATATCTTGTCTGAGTTTAGTGCAGCATCTTTTTATTTACATTTGTAGTCACTTCTGTGCATAGTTAACTTTTTGTTCATGGTTTCCTCCTAGCAATGGTTTCTATAACTGCTCTGCCAACTTATTCAGCATTGTGGCAGCAAGGTACAAAGCCAAAGAGCATACTGCAGTATAAAAGACTTGTCTTACATCATGAAATGTATTAAGCTACTTATTGACCTTTGTAAAAGTCTTTCCATTGGCTGACACTTAGGTCAAAACAAATTTCTCCTCTTCAGATATATACTTGGCTATGTCCTAAAATCCTAAAGCTAAATAATCATTTATAAACATTTATTTCATTTGTGCTAAAAGATAACTTCAAATGTTTCTCTATAGAGTTAATACAAAAACACTATTATATAAAAAGGTAATGATGTTTATGCCAAAAACAGTAGAATAAAATCTATCATATGATTGTGTCCCACTGATAATTAAGTTAAAAACACATTTTTATTATTTTTCTGGATTTTGTAACATGTGTAGTGTTTGCCAGTTTGTTATAATAGGATATGTTTTGTGATTTTGTTTCCTATTTTATATAAATTTCCATTTTTATGAATGAAATGTAATTCATAATGTTTTATTTTTAAACAGAATCCCACAAATTATATAAGCTCCAGCCTCAATGTATAAGTAATAATTAGTTTATATTTATCTTGGTTATGTTATGATTTAGATCACGTAAATAACAAAATCAAACTTGCCTCTGTGATAATTTGTGCTAATAAATCTGCAAAACAATCAAAATATAGCATTTTATTGTAATAAAAAATAACAATTACCATTTACCAGGTACTTTTCAACATTTTGTCTATATTAATTATTAATTTCTGTAAGCTCATGAGGAAGATTACATAATTATATTAACTCTATTAAATAAATAAAATTATGCACAGAGAGGATCAGATATTTGCCCAAGCTTGAATAGTGAAAATTTGAATCCAGCCGGCTTGATTCCAGCACTTAGACTTCTAATCACTGTCCTATACTATGGCTCAAGGTACTGTCTTACACCTGCTAGCAGATCCTCAAATGGTAGATATGCTCAGATGAACCTAGTCAGCTTACCACCTTAACAGTTGTTTGTTGTTTTTTAATCCCATGTTTGGGCATGAGACTATATGAAGTGATTCAAAATGATCTAATGCTTTTTTAATGTCCAGGAAGCTAAGGTGTCTTCCCCACATGGTGTTGGTTGTAGGGCTCAACACTGTATCTGTATCCTGAAAATTCCTCCAGGTCATTCGAACATACTTTTTAATGACAACTACAGCAATAGAATAATTGCAAGAATAGATTATGAAAAAAAATTAGAGGAGTTAAAATTCTTCTTAGAATGAATTGGTATACTTTTTTTTTAATGGTGCTCCAATTTGGTGTCCCCACAAACTGTTGTGTCTGTACTAGTTTTAGAAAGAGATGAACTTACATCTAACATGCTAGGAAAGGTATTCAAAGCAATTCAAACAGATTTAATTAGACAGTGAACACTTAAAAATGATTTAAGTAGTACCTACTTAATCTTGGAAACAACTGAGTTTTGTTTTGTTTTTTGAAATTTACAAAATTTAAAAAGCAACATCATACAATATGTTACTCAAATATATTTGTATATGTGATAAAACTCATTTTAAAACTTGGCAGTAATAACACAATTCAGAATAGTGGTTATCTCTGCAGTAGAAGAGTATGGAAGAAAGAAAGAGAAAGAAGGAATAGGTAGATGTGAATTACCAATTATATGTGTGGGTGTGTGTAGTGGGGTGGGCGGGTGTCTTTTTTAGTTTGCTTTAGTTTTGGGTTAAGTAATGGGCTCTTTAGTGTTCATGATTTTAGTAAAATAAACAAACTAAAAAGTTAAATGCAAGCAACATTAAAGAGTGTATTACTTAGGTATGCCACATATATGTACTAAAATAATTTTTAAAGTGTTATACATAAACCAAAAAAATAGTGTTTTACCAACCAAGTATAATGTTTATACTACACACATTACCAAATCCAAGAAAATAATGAAAAATGTGTTTTTAACTTAATTACCTGCCTGACACAGTTGTATGATACATTTTTTCCTACTATTTCTGGCTTAAAACTCTAAGTTTTTATATAATAATGCTTATGAAATAGCTCTGTAGGGAAAGACTTGAAGTAGTCTTTTGTACAGATAAAAGACTTTTTAAAAAAAGATTATTTGCTCTAAGATTTTAGGACATAGTTGAGTATATACCTGAAGGTTCTGATTTAGGCAATTTCCTGACTCAGAATGGGTGCATGTCTTTACTTAGTACTTCTTCCTATGTGCTTGCTTAGTGCCAACCCAGTTCTTTGATTTTTTATTTGACCTATAACCTAAAAAGAGAGATCCTTGAAAGAGGAAGATTTTAATTTTTTTCTGCCTCCGTGATGGCTCAGTATATTGAACAAAAGAAGAAGGCAATTGGTGTTTAACAAAGGAATGAATGCTGGCTATTATGTTTATTAGTCATATCATGTATTATTTAGTAACTCAACTCTCTCTCTCTCTCTCAGATCATATAATCATTGTAAAGTATTTACCATGAAATAATATGAAGAGCCTCTAATAAATGTGGATTGTTCATTCAACCTGATTATTTTAAAAACCCATAGTGCTATTAAGATCATAGAGAATTTAATAGATTCTTAGGTTATTTTTAGATCAAAAGGAACATATAGCTTAATATGTAGAAACAACTACTGATAAAATTAATAGCCATATACCTAGCTAGGCCAATTTGAAGAAAATTAATTCATTGGATTTCCAAATCCCATTACCACCCTTCCTCCTTTTTCTTTTTCCAGTCCTTTAACTTTGAACAATACCTTTTTATAGTTAATATACTTGTAATATAAATCCTGAATATGTGTCAAAAACTTTGTGAGGACAGGGTGTAATTTAATAGCCCCATGAAAACATTGTTTGAGTTATGTTGGTTTTGGATGCTTCTCATTAAAATTTGAAGTTACAGCTATCAGACGAATAAGATGAGTGTTTTGGTATTAAAAGATCGTATGATTATAAGGTTTTCTTTTTGCTGAAAATTCTTGACTTCTGGTCAAATTGGATATGCTTCAGTAATTTTCTCTTGTGTGTCTTAGTATCAACTTTCGCTCATACATTTAATTAAACTTTGGTGTTCTGCTTTAAATTCCATTTCCCTTCTCTAATCAGAAAGATGGTAATTATTGGAAAGCCAATCAAGGCTGCCCTTAGGCACTCACTAAGGCCATATTTTTCTTTAATCATTAATTATTAATACCCTAAATGCAAAATTATCAAGTAAGCATATGCATGCATATAAAACAACATCTTAGTCCAAACCTTTAAAATTTTGGAAAGCACAATATTACATAAAGGCTATGCCACCGGGAAAATGTGTTTTTCATTTCTTTCCAACTCTTGATATTCTCCTTCATATTCACTCTTTCAAAACTCTTTCCACCTGTTCCTTGACCTAATGCCTCAGGGTCCCACTCTTTGTTAGCTAATCATACTATTCAATTTGTGTTAACGTTTTATAAGTGTTAACTCTTAAATTTTATATCCTTTCAGCTAACAAATTTCAACAGAAATTTTTTTGTCTCCTGTAATCCAAAGGCAGAATTAACACTGGGGGTTTCAGATATTCTAGCAAGTCATTATAATGAGTAATTTTCTGGTTTTAGATACCTTTGGCATTTAAAAGAATCAAGAAAATTCTGTATTGCTATATTATGAGGAAAGAGAAAGAGACAAATACTACCTTTGCTTCCTTAGAGCAGCAATTCTGAGAGTGAATTTGTGCTCCTCTATGGGTAAGTTTTGATATGATATAGAAAAAACATATGGTAATAGAACCCAGCTCTCATGATAAGAAACTCTGGCCTTAGTGGTATGCAAAGTACAATAAGTGCTAACTTATAGGTCAGTGCATACTCCCCACTGAATTAACCTGGTTTTAAATGTATAGGAACAAAATAAAAAGAAAAGTCAGTGGTTAAAAAAAAAATGTTGGGGCTTTCACACTGTAAAAATGAAAGCCATTGTGGAAAGGCCATGATATGAATCATTAAACAGGAGAAGAAGGAAGCACTTGGTAGTATTCTTTAGGGAGTAATGTTTCATGTGCAGAACCACTGAAGGAATAAAATGGGCCAGTGGGCATTTTTCAGTTTTATGCTGTCTAATATTATGGTTCATTTCTTTCTTTCTCCGGCAATAAAAAGGGTTTGTTTCAGTGTCCGCACAGCTTTATTCCTTGAGTTGAGTTTCATTCTGCTCAATGTTTGCAGACTGTGCCTATCTGGGACATACACACTTAAGTGAAAGAACTATCAGCATGATGATAGTTTTGCAGCTACATGAAGTTAGAAGTTCAATCACAATTTCTTTTCCATTCTGCTATTTGACGTATGTGATAAATAAGTAAAAGCATTGCCTAGCAACTGAATTTCTAGATATGCTTTAATTGCAATTATGCCCTTAAATTAATTTACATAGAAATATTATTAGAAGTTTATGGAATGGAGCAAATTGGTATGAAATAGAGTATAAACAAAGTAACAATATTTCTTTTCACTTTCCTCATTGTATATCAGAAAACAGTTTAACAATATGGGACTTTTTTAAGGTCCATCTTTTTCTCACTGTCTTCTATGAATAGACCATACTTATTATTTTTAACTTCATATTTAGAAAGCACTTTGCTATACATTTTATTCATATTTTATTAAACCTTGACATGGTGGTCCTAATTTAATCGATGAGGTTGTTGAATAATATGCCACACCTTCATACTTATTAAACATAGAGATTCTTGGACATTAGTTAAAGTAGAAAGGGACAAAAGAAAAAAGGAAGCCCCCCCCAAAAAAAGAATGGTAATGTAATATGTATATTATATGCCTACAAGGAACACTGGAAATAATTCTGTCTGCTAAAGAATTAGGAAATATGCTTTCATTAGGATATGAACATAAGTCTAGGAATAGGAATGTTTTGTGCATGGGTTATAATATTATATAATTATATGTATATACACAATATCTAATTTTAAATATATTTAATATGATATAAATATAGATGTATTTAAAATGGTATATATTGCTATTTAATGTAAATATCACTACTTCTTACTATTCTACTACAATAAAGTGTACAATGGACTATGCCCAACATATGTGTTTGAATCCTCAGCTCACTATCTAATACAAAGAAATTTAAAAAAAAATTATAGTTAAGTGAATTATCTGTAAGGTTCTAAAATTCTTTCATTTTGTTCTCAATACAATTTCAGCAGTTTTATAATTTTTTATTTTCTTCTTCTTCATCTTTTCTTATTTTTATTCTTATGTTTCTTCTTCTCCCCTTATAAACTTTATCTCACTGATTTCTAAACTTTTATCTTAAAACTTATTTTTATGTTTAGGATTTTTAAATCCTTAAAGTAAGGAGGTAACATGGCAAAACAAAACAGCAATAAGAACAAATATTTTTTAAATGCTTGCTACATTATAACCTATTTTAATAATTTTATATATATTTAGTCTACAGACAGCCCTTTGCAGCAGATTCTGATTCCTGCTTTCAAATTAGAATATTGACATTGAAAGGTTTAATAACTTGTTCATGTCACACAGGTAATTAATGTTAGAGCCTGAATGCAAACCCACAGTCTTTCTGAACCTTCCCTATTGATGCTCCCTTATTCTATGTTTTTCTGAATGTTTCCAAAAAATTTACCACAAGGATACCTAGAGGCTCATTGATTAACTTTTTCCAGAACAAAAATTATTCATTGTACAATTAACAGACAGGAGTTTTTGAACCAGAACTAAATCCTTGCCCGTGTAGGAAAGGATTTATGTCTTAAGGTTATATCATGTACAATCAGTACATTTTGAGTAAAAAACAAAAAAAAAGATGGATAGTAGACAGGAGATAAATATAAGGGAGGGTTGGTCCCTTCTAGCAAGGCCGTTTCTCAACTTTGCAGAGAAATTAAGTACAGTGGATATATTAAGAATTAGCAGCAGAAACTCAATAGAAAGATTACACAACCTAGCTCTGATATCATAAATATGCAAGCCTGACTCTAAAAGAATCATTTACCATTTTTCTCTCCAACTAAAATTATTGTTGGAATCATATGAGTATTATGGTGGTATGTGGGACCCCTCAATATTTTCTGCTAATTATGAAGTCAGTAGAGACTAACTATTGTGGACAGAAAAGTTGTTTATTTTCTGATAAGAGATTAGTTGTGGTCTATGGAATGCTTTTCTTTATTTCAGTTGGAGCCTACTGTATTTCAGCCTGAGGCTCAATCTAACCCAAGCCCATGGAATATGGTAGACATAACTATAGATCATTAATATTTGTGAATCTCCTTTTGGACATATGAGGATAGATTTTTTTAATACCCAAGATTTCCAAGTAAATTATTAATAGTTTAGAAAATAAGATGTAAGTGGCTTTCAGATGTATTATTTTATATAATACAACAGCTTCAAAATATGAAAATACTACTATTCCTTCTTTATAGGTATAAAAAAGTGAAACAAAAAAAAAACTGCCTTAAAAATAACACATCTGCTGAGCTGAAAGGCCCATTTAAAGGCTACATCTGTATTAATTTAGAGATCAAGATCAAGATGTTAGCTTTCAGATTTGATTAGTTTAGTGTCTCCGGGTACTTATTTGAGTTATTTGTGGAACATAAAAGAAGGACTCTCTCTTTTGATAGGAACTGCTTTTTAACTTTTGAAGGATAGCTATAATTATATGCTTTGGCTGGCTTTATTTTATTTCTGAGCCCAGATACTCTACCAGTGTACTTCACCCAATTCAGTCAATCTCTGTCTGAAGTCTATGTTCCATACTGAGGTAGTAGAAAGATAAATACTGCTTAATACCAGATTACTTTGCTTTATTCCAAAACAATTATGACATTAAATAATATTAAGCTCTCTAGTGAGGCTGATTTTTGTATTTTAAAAAATAACTGAATTCATCTATATCTTTATTTCCTTTTAAATTTTTAATTCACTTATTGACTTATTGCACTATGTGCATTCTTGTGACTATAAACACCTATTTGAGCAGGATATTATAAAACTAGATGTATTTATAATTACTTATTAATGCTTATGTTAGGTCCACTATTAAATCAACATAAACACACATGAGACTATGTTGTAAATGAAGCAGAATTTAAATTAGTATTGTCTACCTATAAATGTTTTTATGGATATGATGTCTATAAATATTTATGGATGTTAAGAGCTTAAAAGTTATATTTTAAATAACAATCCACTTTTTAAGTAACACACTTACTAAATAACTTTTAAAATAATCCACACATAATTCACTTTAAAATAACTTTAAAAATAACTCCCTTTGAAGTAAAAGATATAAAGTATATAAACAGCTCAGTAGTCTGTGAATACATGCAGTTCACAGATTGGAGAAGGGAAAATGTGAACTTCATTTCTGGTAATTCCAGATGTTTGATGTCTAGGATACATAAATTAAAAAGATATTGTTTCTACAATTATCTGATCCCTTCTTAAATCTTGTTATTGTGTTTTGCTGTCTGGTTGTTCATTTTCTGATTACAAAATTACTTTGATAACAAATGTAATGCTTATTTTAAAAAACAGAAACAGAAAACAACTCAGTATTTTCTATGAAACATGAAAACGAAGACTTTCATTGAAAAATGAAATCTGTGCTAGCCTCTGACACTGCCTCTTACAAAATCCTAATAAAAGCACATTTGGAAACAGACCTTAATTTAAGATTTTTTAAAACTCAATTTTCAAAGGTCTTGACTTAATAAATTAATTTTTCATGAAAAAATGATTTGAAAAATAGGAATAGATGTTACCAGTTTCACCAATTAACAATAGCTCTTCAAGGTAAACATTAAAACCATCAAAATAATAGAAAAGTATTATTTTGGAGATGGAAAAAGCCTTTTTATGTCTAGAAAAAAAATTCAGATAAACTAAAGAAACAACTGTCAAATGTGACATTACAAAGATATAAATGATTGCACTTAAAAATATAAGTTTAAAATGTTGAGACAATATCTGTAATATAAAAATATTTGCAGAACAAACTACTAAAACTTTAATATGTAAAAGATGTTTCAAATCCATAAAAGAAAGATGAGTATTATAATACTCTATAGAAATGTGTTTACTGTACTCTTCTTTTACAGTTTTAGAAATCTATTCAACATTTCTTATTTTCTCATGTATTTTGTTTTTGTTTTCTTACTATGCCTCTTTAAATGCTTCTCTATTTGGTATCCTAATTTGAAAATTAGTATATCTTTCTGTGGTTTCTAACCTTTCAATGCCTCAGTGGAGCAACCTAACTGAAAGGGGTAGGAGTAAAGGGTTTCACCTAAGTAACTGAAAATGAGTCTAATATTTAAGAGTAAAGGCAAAAACAACAACAAAATATTGTTCAGAGACATTAAATTCTAGTTAACAAAATTATTTTCCATGGAGCACAGTTAACAATTTGGAAACCAGTACATGTGTACTGTAATTGAATAATTTGGTAAATGGAGTTGGGTGGGAGAAGCCTGGTTTCTCACTATTGGAGTGAAGCTTTCGGATAAAGAAGGGGAGGAAGCAAGAAAAACCTATTTGGTAATGGAGTGAAGTTGGTAACACCAGTGTGTACTCAGGTTTAGTTGAATATAGATATATATTAACAGCTGTAATAGTATTTATACATATGTATATGTACACAGGTTAGTATACACACACAGACACACACAGACACACAAACACACACACACACACACACACACACACACACACACATTTTCTTTGTCCAGTTAGAGGGCCAAGATGAAATTTGAAATTTCACCAATTTAACAATGATTGCCACTAGCAATCAGAGGTTCAATTGTGATACAATTCTGTAATAAGAGACCCAGTTTCCTTAGGGAAATGCCTGATATTAAAATTATGCAGGAAATATACAAGATGGGTCTAGAACATAGAAGATCTGAGCAGGAAACAGACGAGGTGGGTCTAGAATAGAAATTAAAGAAATAATTACCCCCAAAAGGTGGAGAAGGTAAAAGAGACATAGTACCCAATAGGAAGAGCTCCCACTGAACTATACTTCTGACCAAAAGGACCTAAAAAGACGTATACAGAACAACAGCAGCAGAGTGTGTGTTATTCTCAAGTACACATGGAACTATATTATATATCATATGTTAGCTCACAAAACAAGTCATACAAATTTAAGAAGATTGGAATCATATCAAGTATCTTCTCCAACTCTATAGTATACAACTAGAAATCAGTAACAGGAGGAAAACTGGAAAATTCACAAATATGTGAAAGTTAATCAACACACCCCTAAGCACTCAGTAGGCCAAAGAATGTATCAAAAGGGAAACGAAAAATTATCTTAAGACAAAATTTGAAAACACAACATATCAAACATATGAGATGCAGCAAAAGCATTTCTAAAACAGAAGTTTATAGCAATAAATAGCTACCCTAAGAAAAAGAGAAATCGCAAATAACCTAACTTTACACCTCTAGGAATTAAAAAATATATATGAACTAAGTCTAAAGTTAGCAGGAAAAGGATAATAATAAAGATTAGAGCAGTAACTAATGAAATACAGACTAGAACAATAACAGGTCAATAAAACAAAGAGTTGTTTTTTTTTTTTTCCAAAAAGTAAACAAAATAGACCAACTTCCTGCTAGGTTAAGAAAAAAAAAAGAAAGAGGAGCGCCAAATCAATAAAATCAGAAATAAAAAAGAGACATTACAACTTATAACACGGAAGTACAAAGGAACAGAAGAGGCTACTTTGAATAATGGCATGCTAGCAAATTGGATGAGCTAGAGGAAAAGGACAAATTCCTATAGATACACAATCTACCAAGACCATGATAGGCGTTCCAACCAGAGCAGAGCAACTTCGTACTGTGTGAGGGCTAGGAAAATGACACTGGGACTTGCAGGGCTGTATTACCAGAAAGGTAGGTATTCCTAGCCTCTAGATGTTTATGATTAAAGGAACAGATTGATAATGTTTACTAAATAGACCCAAACTTGGGAGTGTCCTTATACCCAATATCCTGAGAACAGAAGCATTCCTAATTTTGCTTTAAAGATAATATTGATTCTTATAAAATATAGTAATTAAGAAAATTAATCCTTTATCACAAACCTTTGTAGCAGAGCAAGTCTCCCCATGATCTTTTTTTAATCCTACATAAGCGAGTATTATTTGTAGGGTGGACGTGTTCCTCCTCTTACTTTCAGGAACATCCTCCTCTGTGTGTGGATTAGCTGAACTTTCACCACTTTACTTTCTTAATAAACTTGCTTTTGTTTTGCTCTGTGAACTCACTCTGAATTCTGTCTTGCGAAAGATCCAAGAACCCTTTCTTGCTGTCTTGATCGGGACCCCTTTCCTATAACAAGACTGTCATGAAGAAATTGAAAACCTGAACAGACCGGCCGGGCGCGGTGGCTCACCCCTGTAATCCCAGCACTGTGGGATCCCGAGGTCAGAAGATTTAGAGTATTCTGGACAAAATGGTGAAACCCCGTCTCTACTAAAAAAAAAAAAAAAAGTACAAAAATTAGCTCGACGTGGTGGTGCATGCCCGTAATCCCAGCTACTAGGGAGGCTGAGGCAAGAGAATCACTTGAACTAGGGAGTGGAAGGTTGCAGTGAGCCGAGATTGCGCCACTGCACTCCAGCCTGGTGACAGAGCAAGACTTCGTAAAAAAAAAAAAAAAAGAAGAAGAAGAAGAAAGAAAAGAAAATCTGAACAGACCAATAACAAGTAAGAAGATTAAATCAGTATTCAAAAATTTTCCAACAAAGAAAATCACAGAAAGAGCAGAAGGATTCACTGTTTAATTCTACCAAATATTTAAAGAATTATTGACATTTATTCTCTAACTCTTCTAAAAAATTGAAAAGGTTGTAACACTTCCAAATTTAATTTATAAGGGCAGCATTACCCTGATATCAAAGCCATATAAGAACACTAAAAAAATTACAGATCAATATCTCTGATGAACACAGATGTAAAAATCTGAAGTGCTAGCAAACTGAATTTAAGAGTTCATTCAAAGGATCATGCACTATGATCAAATGGGATTTATTCCTGGGATGTAAGAATAGTTCAACCTATGCAAACCAATTAATATGATACACCCTATAAACAGAATGAAGAATATAAATTTTATGATCTTCCCAATGTATACAGAGAAAGCATTTAAGTAAATTCAATATTATTTTATGTTAAAATCTCTCAACAAATTGTAGAAGGAATCTATAGTTCATCATGTTAATAAATCAAAAAAGAAACAGCATGTAGTTATCTCAGTAGAGATTGAAAGGCATATTAAGTTTTAATGCCCATTTTAGTAACTTGAAGAGAAAAAAGAACTCTTATATAAATAATGTAATTTTAAAGTCACAAAATCTTTCCTTTGAAATATACATTTGTATTATTTGTAACCTCACCATAATATTTTCCAACTCATTGCTAAATTATGAAAATTGAAAAATGCTGTCTTAAAACCAGAAGGAAGAGAGACAATTAAAATTTTTTTGCAGTCCATTCAGTATTTTCAGCTGTTTGTGTGCGTGTGTATGTATGTGTTCTCCTTTGAGGAAATGCACTTCTGGCTTTAGTAAATAGTTACCTTAAAAAAGCTGATGGGTTTTTTCAAAATTCCATCTTGAAACCATAAGAAGCCATGCTGTTCGGATCAACTTCCATTATTTCATATTTTATACATGTGTGTGTGTGCGTGCGTGTGTGTGTGTGTATATATATGTGTATATATATAAATAAAATATATATATTTATTTAAATCACAGATTAGAGGCATACTTCCCTTTTTGAAACCTAACAGTTCATGCAAATTTAATATTATTCATAGGTAATGCCACAGTGGATGAGTCCTTATAATAACAATATAACTAAAGTTTGCTTTAGAAACCACAGATCTGGCTTGGATTGAAAGTGGCAGAATCAGCTGGTGTGTTTCCTTAAACTTGTCCAACTTTTTTCTTTTTGTTTTTTCTTTCAATAGCTTCTGAGGTACAAGTGGTTTGTGGTTACATGGATAAACTGTATAGTGGCAAAGTCTGAGATTTTAGTGAACCCATCACCCAAGTAGTGTACATTGTACTCAGAATGTAGGATTTTTTTTTTTCCAGCTTCTGCAGGATTCAGGATCCTACTAGTATTGTTAATCTTGGCCTAGAATTATCTCTAAATTCTTTATTCAATTGGTTGAGCTTGGATAACCATATCAAATCCTTCCATTTTTTTAATAAGGAATTTGTGATGGGAGGACATTAAATAATTTGCCAAAGGCTATGGTAGGGGGTAGAGAGGGAGAAGAGAATGTTTAAAGGCAGAAAAGTGACAAATCCTAGGTTTCCTGAATCCTCAGTTGGAGTTCTTTCCATTTCACAATGCTGTTAGTTAACAGGTGAGAGATTTGTAGGTCATGGATAAATATACAAATAAATACCCAAGTATGAAAAAAATTACACACTTGCAATTTTGTTTTTATGTTGAGGTTCTATAGGACTGAACTATTGGGTTTCCTATACTGTTAAACTTCTAATATGTATGAAATAAAAACTCACATGATATCAAATATAGTTTAATTTCCTAATAGAATGTATTTTGTTCTTATTTAAGAAAAAATTTTAAAAAGTTTCATTATAGAAAGGAAACAATTCTACTGCTTATAAGCTGTGTCACCTAAGTCCTGGGTGGTTACATTGTAAACACACAGATCAGACACCCAGCTATAAGATGCACAATTAACCAAGGGTTCCATTCCCTGTCCCTTTGTATACCCCACCACCATCATGCCAAGACTACATTTCCCCCTGTTGCTTTCAGCCAATTGTGGAGCATGTCAGGTAGTAAATAAGGCAGGCCTACTACAGCAAGATGTGGAAATCCTCCATCTGGAGACTTAATCTCATGATACACACATGCTGGATGTAGTAATAAACTAGTTTAATACAATTCTTATTGCTCTCTCTCCTTATGACTCACAGGAGTCATATCATTATCAAAGTATGAAGGCTCTCTCAAACCTTGCTCATTAAACTTATTGATGTATAATTTCATTTTGCGTCTCTTTTTGGAGGCATGAAATAACACACAGTTGTTACTGCAGTCTGGTGTTGGATTTTTATATCCATAAAATGTAGAAAAAATATTCATTTTTCTGATTGAGTAGGATTTCAGTTTGAATTCTTAAAGAAGGCACTTTAACAGTGCTATTCAAATACACTGTGCATATTTTTGTCTAATCTAAGACATATCATTTTTTCCTTTACAAAGAAAAACAAAATCTATCAATACACTATGAAATGCCAGAAGTAATAAAATGTCACTATTCCAGAGACTTATGTTATTTAACTTGAAAAATGTGTTTAAGAATTAGTAAATTGATCATTATTCTGTTTATTATACACAGATGTTTTCTCAACACAGACACTATATAGTATATTTTTTATTTTTCATAGCTCCTTTTTTGCTGAATCGTAGTTTTTGTCTGGAAGAATACACATTAGTAAAAATTGCTTTCTTGTTTAGTTCTAAACATTTGCTTACACATCTGGTTGTACATAAGAAGAAACATAACATTTTAATTACATATACTATACATTTAATTTAGTTTAAATGCCCTTGAGGAAAAATAGGAAAGCTCTGAAAGCATAACTGATAATTGGATTTTATGAAGTGCTTTTAAAATTTTCCGAGTAAATTTTTCTAATTTATTAACTGATTTCTACCAGAGTCCGGGAGTAAATGAGTTTTTATCATCTTTTTGCAGATGGGAAAATTGAAAAGTAACTTCATAAGGTTGAACAGAAAGACAACCAAGGAGAGGTATATATATGGTCCACGATTTTGACCACTTGACAGGGCTTGTTTTTTCTCATGAACGTCTTTTATTATCTTTCTGAAAACTCATTTTTTAAAGGTAATTAGTCACATAAAACTATGCTGGGACTATTTTTAATATCTTACCAGTAACATGGACTTGTTTTTCAGTTTTAAAGCTTTGAGACAATTAAAAATGTTAGTTTAGGATAAGTTTTCTGAACTTTGAGTTTCTTGGCTTTTACTCATTTGTAAATGTCATACTAATTATTTCAACTCAGTGGTTATATTTTTGACAGCTGTGCTACAGGAACACTGTTAGGAAAAACCTTTAGTAACAATCAGATCTGAACACCACTTTCACAATTAAAGCCTTCTAAATAGTGAAATTGCCACTAGGAAACATCTACTCAGCTGGCATAGAGCAGACTAAAGTACATTATTTGTAGGGCATCATATGTGTGAGTTGAGGAAATGCTACTGCATCAGGCCAATGCCTCCTATATTTATTATGTTTTCATTTAGTTTTTTTTTCCTTTTGGTCAATCATCTCAAATACTGCAATGCAAAATTTTTAAATAAAACTTTTGGATATTTTTATGAGTTTTTTCCTCTTTTCTTTTCTCAGCTTCATATTCTTATTTTTCAGAAAATAATTATCTGTTCTTTCCTAGTTCGTTTTTAGCTATGTGTGGAAATAGTTGTGCAGTAATAGTTCTGCAGTAAGTTCATTGCTGTGACTGGACAGCAGTCAAACAGGACATGATTCCTCTTCTTCAAGACCGTTTGGAAGTCTCAAGTCTTCTTATGACATTCACATTCTTCCATTGATGAAATGCAATCAATATTTTTGCTGTTTAGGTTATTAACAAATAATATTTTCTAATTGTTGGCCAAGTTGCATATTTACTGCCCCCAATATAACATTTATTTTTTAACAAGAGAAAAACAGATATATTGAATGAATACCATGCTCTTGATGTGTGAGTACTCTTTATTTTAAGCCTATATTCTTTGAGTTTTTATGCTTATATTTCTGTTTATGGGCTATTTGCAAGCTCATTACATCATACACTCATTATTTTGCTTCCAATTCTGTTTTCTCCTATATAACTTCTTAGTTAGTAGTTCCTTTATGTGTACAGATGGCAGATTAGAAAACAACTTCTGATTTTCCCTTCATCCTAACTCTCCTTTTTTTCTACTTAATTACCTAAGAACTTCAAATTTTGCCTTATTAGTAGTGATTAAAACCTCCGTTTCCCATGACTCTGTTTTTGTTTAGGTATTATTTTCTATCTGATTAAATGTTACAGGTTTTTAACTTATTTGTCTGTTAAGCCACTTAAATAATAGTCTCCATTCTAGTACCAGATTAATCTTTTCTAAAAAGTACAAAAGTGGCTATGGTTCTCAACCCTTTTAAAAAATCCTTTGGGGCTTTCTTATTTTTGACCAACTGATGTTTAATTTTTTTTAAATGATATATGAGGATCTTGCTCATTTTTACTACCCTGTCTGTTGATATATGACTATCAAATTTTATACATTGGCAATATTCAATATTGGAGATTGTTTCAGAACTGTATGCTGTGTATACATGTTTACTATTTTTGATGACTGTACTACTTAGTTGTATAGTCTATGATTCACCTGCTAAAATGTAAATTTTTATATATCCAGAAATCAGCTGTAATATTAATTAAGTTGAATATCTAAACTATTTCTGACATACCCAAGGTAGTAAATGTTAGCTGCTACTACAGAAACACAAAAACCACAGTGGCTTAACAAAACAACATTTCTTTTTGTTGTTGTTGTTTTTGCAATTAACTTTCAATTTTTTTTCTTTTTTTTTAATTGTACTTTAGGTTCTGGGTACATGGGCAGATCATACAGGGTTGTTGCATAGGTACACACATGGCAAGGTGGTTTGCTGCCTTCATTCCCCCATCATCTATATTTGGCATTCCTGCCCACATTATCCCTCCCCACCCTCCCAACTCCCCGATGTCCCTTCCCTAGGACCCCCATGACTGATTCCAGTGTGTGATGCTCCCCTTCCCTGTGTCCACATGTTCTCACTATTCAACACTCGCCTATGAGTGAGAACATGTGGTGTTAGATTTTCTGTTCTTGTGTCAATTTGCTGAGAATGATGATTTCTAGAGTCCTCAAAGTCTCTACAAAGGACACAGAGTCATAGGTTTTTATGGCTTAGTAATATTCCATAGTGTATATGTGCCACATTTTTTTTGTCTAGTCTATCATTGATTGACATCTGAGTTGGTTCCAGGTCTTTGCTATTGTAAATAGTGCTGTGATGAACATATGTGTGCATGTGTCTTTATAGTAGAAGGATTTATAATCCTTTGGGTATATACCCAGTATTGGGATTGCTGGGTCAAACGGAATTTCTATTTCTAGATCCTTGAGGAATTGTCACACTGTCTTTCACAATGGTTGAACTCATTTACACTCCCAACAACAGTGTAAAGTGTTCCTATTTCTCCACATCCTCTCCAGCACCTGCTCTCTCCAGATTTTTTAATGATCGCCATTCTAACTGGCCTGATACGGTATCTCAATGTGGTTTTGATTTGCATTTCTCTAATGATCAGTGATGATGAGCATTTTTTCATATGTTTGCTGACATCACATGTCTTCTTTAGAGAAGTGTCTGTTCATATCCTTTGCCCACTTTTGAATGGATTTTTTTTCTTGTAAATATGTTTTATTTCTTTGTAGAGTCTGCATATTAGCCCTTTGTCAGATGGGTAGATTGCAAAAATTTTTTCCCTTTCTGTTGGTTGCTGGTTTGCTCTAATGATTTTAGATCCCATTGGTCTATTGTGGCTTTTGCTGCCATTGCTTTTGGTGTTTTAGTTATGAAGTCCTTGTCTATGCCTATGTCCTGAATGGTTTTGCCTAGGTTTACTTCTAGGGTTTTTATGGTGTTAGGTCTTATGTTTAAATCTTTAATCCATCTGGAGTTTATTTTAGTGTAAGGTGACAGGAAGGGGTCCAGTTTCTGCTTTCTGCACATTGCTAGCCAGTTTTCCCAACACCATTTGTTAAACGGGATCCTTTCCCCATTGCTTGTTTTTGTCAGGTTTGTCAAAGATCTGAAGGTTGTAGATGTGTGGTGTTGCTTCCAAGACCTCTGTTCTGTTCCATTGGTCTATGTCTCTGTTTTGGTAAGAGTACCATGCTGTTTTGATTGCTGTAGCTTTGTAGTATAGTTTGAAGTTGGGCAGCATGATGCCTCTGGCTTTGTTCTTTTTGCTTAGGATTATCTTGGCTATGTGGGCTCTCTTTTGATTTCATATGGAGTTTAAAGTGGTTTTCTCCAGTTCTGTGAAGGTCATTGGTAGCTTGATGGGGATAGTGTTGAATCTATAAATTACTTTGGTCAGTCTGGCCATTTTGGAATGTTTAATTCTTATTCTCACCAAGACCGCTCCTTCAAGCTGACTCAGAGTTCCAGGCTACCTCTGTAATGTGGCTCTCCAGCCTCAATGAGACTATTACCAAAGGAAAAAGGGAGAGAAGGGGAATCTGCAGGTAGGTATAGTGATATAATCTCAAACTAACTGCAAGAAGTACAATGAATTAGAATATCGAGTATTGTCTGCCATTCTTGCTGACCTGCCTCAACAATTTAATCATAACCTATTGGTTATGCATTTCTTTGTCTGGTTATGCATGTGTTATGTTGTGTTATATAGTTATGCATGTGTTATATTGTGTTGCCATTGTGTGCTTACATTTCTCTCTGTTCTCCTATTTAGAATGTGAACTTTTTGATAATGGAGGAAGTTTGTATTTATCGTGCCTCTACAGAATCACATAATGGCATATAGTAGGTGATTATGTCTTCAGATAGAATAAATGTAGATTTGATGTTTGAATATGACCACTACCAAATGTACTGAGGCACTTAACTGTATTGACTATATAAAAAACAGCTTGTAGATTTTGAAGATAAAGAGTAGAAATAATGAAATTAGAGAGATAATTCAATTCTCATGTACAAAATTTGATGTGAAATTTTGCTTTATGTCAGTGTGCCCTGTTGTGTGTTTAGTATTTAAAACTCAAGTCAACATAGGAACATAACTTATCAAAATAACGTTGCCACAGTTTGTCAGGAGTGCCACCAGACAGTGCCATCATAGCACCCAAACATCAATAAATGTTGTAGGTCCCTAATGGGAGCAGGAAATAAAATATTTTTTAACCACAGAAATGAGTAAAAATGCTTATTTTTGTTGCATTTATGGTGTTCTATGTGCATCTCTACTACAATGATAAGTTTGCTCTGTATGCCATGTGTGATGTTGTCTTATGTCAGAGGAACCCTTTCTTTATTATAAGCATAGATGTGTGGAAATCACAAAAAAAGATCTTCACTTGGAATACTGACTTTTCTCAGGGCTTGTAGAACTAGAGAGTAGTTGGCTTAATGACCTTCCTTCTATGGGACTGGCAGGTAGCAGCATTTTATCTCCTGACTATACCACACATGAGTAAATTTTTCTCTTTTAGAGTGAAGAGCTTTTTGCTTCACCTTCTATTAATGTCACTATAGAGGCAAATCACTGGTTACTGCTTCCACTATACTGGAAATGAAATGAATTCTTTTATCAAGAATTCTTTTGGAGAAATTGCTTTAAGTTGCATATGTTTTATTCATAAACAAATACATCCAACATTCAAATGAGTGACAGAGTTCATGTTCTAAGATGACAGAAACTCTGAAGTTCATGAGCAGTGTGACGATTACTCTGCCAGAGGTATTTGGTACTGAGGAGAAACCGGAGGTAGCAGACCAATATGGAGTTCCTCCTGTGGTTTGAGATAAGTCACACAGATTGAAACTAGAGTGCTAGCAATATAAGTATTTAACTATTTAACTGAATCAGTTAAATCGTTGAAAGATGAGCTTGAAGGAGAAGATGTGGGAGAGAATAATTATTCTGGTCCTCCAGGTAAAGGTATAATGGAACCAGAAGGAATCTCTCCAACAGCTTTAGGTTTAAATACTATCATAGGAAAACTGGCTCCAATAACAGCTAGCTAGATTAGCAGAAAATTAGTATCTCTGTATCTCTCTGCCTTCATGGAATTGGCCAATAAATAAAAGCCTTTGTAGTCCAATACCTTTAGAAGTTGAAGTGGAATCTTATACTGCTCAATTTAACCCTATATTCTTAGTCATTGCTCTCAAAACATGCATGCCATGTTAGAATGACTATTTTGGATTTGGAGTACAGATATCCAATGTCAACCGGTTTGTTTCAGAATGAGACTTCCTATTGATAAGTTAAATCCTGAATCCCAACTTTTTATTCCATCTCAGTGAGTTACACTTTCTTTGGGTAAGGATAGCCCTTGACATCCTTTCTTACAAGCATATATCAGTTGGGAATATATGGACCTTTACAGAGTTTCTGCTGTTATGGAACTAAAAAGGAAGAAGAATAAAGCCTTGATATTCTCTCCCTCAAATAATCTTGATTATTCAAATAATTAATCTACAACCCAGGAGCATTTGTGTTTGCCTAATATTGGGCATTGGAAAATACTTAATTACCTAAATATTCTGTTAACATCTTTTTTATGTGATAATTAGTGTCAGTTTAATTTACATCTATATAACTGAGTGGCAATTCTAGTAATTCTTTCAAAATAATGATCAGTTAAAGTGACTTGCTCCTTCAATATAAGTTGCTAAAAGAACAATATCAGAAAAGAAAATAGAAACCTTTCCAGTTATTTCAAGTGAGAAAATACTGATTTCAGGATTAGATTCTCTCTTACTCTACTGGAGAATGATTGGAGCTGCTAGATCAAGGGATTGTTATTGCAATTGTCACTTCATATCTCAATCCAAAGATCAGGAAACATCATGATGTTAGAACATAAACACTTATGTTAGTACACCTGCCTCTTAACAGCAGGTTACTATACTAGTCAAAATGCTGTGCCCACCAATGTAACTGTTAATAAACACCCAAATCTCCAGGATACCCTTCAAAACAGAAACACTTCTCTGTCTTCTATCTCAACTGAGTTTGTCGACTGCTAGCACCAAAGGCACATCTAGAACTTCAGTTCTAAGAAACTTGGAAAAGTAGATTTTAAATTTTCTAGTGTCTCTCATTTCAAGAAAGTGTGAGAAAGCATTTTTTCCAAAGTCTTCCAGCCCATATAGGAAAGAAAAAAGGATAGTATGTTGAATACCAGCTTAGCCTATCTAGCATAGGCAGATAAACTCTACAGAAATTAGAAAGATCAAAGTAAGAATGATGAGAAGTGTAAAGAACTATTTCAAATTGAAGAAAGCACATCATTTCTAAAGAGGAATTTAGATTTTTTAAAATACTAAAAATTTATATATTTATGTAAAATGTTCCATTTTAAAATATATACTCAATTACTCAATAATATTTAACAAATAAATAAGTATGGCTCAAGGGCTTTTATTTTGCTGCCTATGACTAGACATATTTATAATAAGTTATCAGCAACAGATAGAAAAAACTATTACTAGTTTATTTTCATAATTAAGAAATTATATTGAGGTATATTTATTACTAATGTGGCTCTAAATAATAATATATACCTTTGTAATCATCTTACTCTATTTAACAATGTACTAGTTTCTATAAAATTATTGTGATATTTTAGGTACTCATTTTATCAAATAGTTTAAACAAAAATTTACTAAACCTTTCTTTGATTTTAAAATCAAATTTACAAATAAATATTGCATTAGTTACATATGTTCTAAAAAGTAGTATCTGAAAACTGAAAAAAACTCAGAAGATACCACAGAAATATCCTGAAATCATGCTCTAGACTATTGCAAAATGTTTGACCTAATTAAACAAAGTATGTAACAAGATAGTCTTTCTACTCCCATTCTGATGTCTAAGCTGCCTTTGGAGATTGTCAGCTGCTGGCATGGTGGATGTGTCACGGATTTTTAGCAAAAACATGACTTGTGTTGTAAATGTAATGAGAACCAGTGACCTAACAGCATGTGTTTCAAAAGTGGTATCACATTACAGAGTTTCTGAACCATTCCACTCCTTAAGGATTTTATTAATTGGGTATATATGTTCCAACTGTGCTTTGTAAAAATACATTTTTAAGTAATGACAAATGTGATATAAATCAATTTTTCTGGAGTAGAAAAGATTTTTTGTCTTGTTGGAACACCTGCAATTTTTAGGTCTTAGATCTTGAGCCAAACACAGTCTTTTTTGCAATCATCTCTATGCTCATCACACCTATAAAGATTTGAAACAGATATCTGATATTAGATTTGTTAACAGAAAATTTATGCTGACTACGTTTTCTGTCTATCACATTGAATCTACTCTTTGTAGTACTTAGGTCAATAAAAGATAAGTCTTAAAAAACAAAAAGTTACTGTAACCCAATATTAATTATTATAGGTTTATTAAATAGGTTAAAAGAACTCAAAATATATGTACATCAATTAGTCTATCTATTTATACACATAATTATCACTTACCAAATATCTTATTATGGGCAAAATCTGGGTCTCTTTGTGGGCAAAGCCTTTCATATGGCAAAGTAACCATCCAATTCAATAATCAAATTGGGACAGTTTTGAGAAAGAAATGAGATGATTAGTCCTAACTGTACCAGAGTGGCAGATCTGTTCTAGATCTGTTCCAGGCAAATTTGGATGTAAGTTTCCCACATATTGTGTATATTAGGGTAATGAAATCTTCATCCTTCCTTCCAAGCAGAACTCACACAAGTCCTATTTGTACCCGACATTAGATAATTTCCTTTGTATATCCTTTCCTTGAATAGGGTTTTCAACTGCCAAAAAATAAATTCCAGTGGAAAAGTTGATATGTTTTTGTTTGTTAGCGAAATGTAAAGGAGATCATCAGCTCTTATCCTGAGAGCATTTCTTGAAAGAATACCTAAAATCTGAGTAAGCAAGAGAGGTGAAGTGTACAGAAAGTAAATGGTGGGGAACTGAAAACAAACTTTATGACTTCAATATAGTGGGATTTACTGCATCTGAGAACTATGACAACCAAAATGCAAATATAAAACATAAGTCCCATGAAAAACTAGAAAAGAAAATGCAATTGATTGAGTCAAGTTTATTACTACTTCCAGAAAAACAGACGAAAGTTCATATAGTTCTGTTGGTGTATCAAAAGGGTGAACACTATATGTATGTAAAATGGTAATATGATGCTAGCTATTGATCGTATATTTATGTTTGATTATATTACTTATTGAAAATTGGCCAGTATTATCAGGAGCTAAATTTTCATTTGACAGCAAAATAAAATATTATGTTTTGAACATGTTGAATTAAGTTAAAAGCTTAGAGATATTGCAGCACTTAACACTGACATAAAACCGAGTACTTTTGTGAAAAACAAGGTCATGTTTTCATACTGCTTGAAGAAGCCAAATGATAATGTGGTCCATCTGGATTTCTTGAAACTCAAGTGGAAACTCTTAGGCATTTTACTGATAGAAAATGGACTGAAAGATGTTAGCTAAAATACAGTTAAACATTCATAAAGCCTTGCAATGAAGCATTTACAGTATCAAAACATACACTGACATTCACAGTATTTCATCTGTTTGCAGAACCATTAATAGGTTTCCAAATGATTTCCTACAAAAGAAGATCCTAATATTGACTTATAATTATTCTCTAAGATATACTATGTTTGGGAATATTAACATAAGCCTCTTATCAAATGCAATCATCAAATTAGTTTTCATAATCCTATTAAACATAGTAAAATGTAATTGAATATAATTGAGGAGCAAATTAGAATAAAGTGTTCAACTTGAAATATGACATATACCATTTTAGATAGGCCTAACCAAACTTCTGGTGTAAGCATTTGTTTCTACAAGTGAGCATTTCTACAAATTTAACTACAAAAGTATGTAGAAGTATATTGTGATAGAGATTATTACCTATGTACTGTCAATTTCAATGGAAATGTTTAAAATATTATGGTTATTCTTGAGTCTCTTGCTAATTCAAAACCATTTGTGTCTAGAGTATAGATACCACTACTTCAATAACATTTAGTATAATTAAGAAAAAAACTTATATCTACATGTATTTATCTATCAATCTATCTAAAACCTTACCTGTTATTCATAAAGAAAAATATAATTTTTATTTAATATAAAATTATTTTAGATAATATAACAATATATATAAATTTAAAATATTTTTTAAGATTAGTGATGTATAATTTTTTCAATATTATCTGTATAATAGTATGGGATATATGTCTACAAATAGCATTCATTTTTATTGCCTCACACTGAAAATTAAGATAATATAATGAATTTGTGAAGTATTTCCCGAATCCCTAAGTATTCTCCTTTTTCTTAGCCAAGTAGAGTTGGTTTCCCTTTTTTGGTGTCCATCTGCCCTCTGCTCATATTCATATACACGAAGGTCATACTGGTTTACAGTCTGAACTACTAATCTAATTAGATTGTGAACTCATCTAGGATAGAAGCTATCTTTCTTTCAGAAGGATTTTTCCCTCCTGACTACTCCTTAGCACAATTTAGCATGAGACTGATACTCAATAAATCCTTCTTTACTTTAAACTTTTTATTTTGAATAGTTTAAAATCTACAAAACATTTGCAAAGATAGTTGAAGGAGTTCTGTACACTTTCCATTCGGCTTTCCCTAATGTTAGCAGAGTAAGTACCATGGCGCTTTAGTCAAAACTCTGTTAACTAAGGACTTTATTTGATTTTTACAAGTTTATCCACTAGCATCATTTTTTTTGTTTCATGATCTTCTCCAGCATACCATACTGCATTTAGTCTTCATCTCTCCTTAGTCTCCTCAGATATGGAACTATTTCTCAGTCTTTTCTTGTTTCTCATGACCTTAACTAACAGAGAAGTTCACTTAAACTAATAAAGGTCTTGTATTGAAAATCAACCAATCTAGTTTACATATTATGTGTTTTGTATATAGAGTTGTGTGATATAAAATAAAGGCCTATTCTATGATTTTATTATAATCATTTTTCTTAAAACATATCTAATATTATGTAATATAGCTTAAACATTTATATAATGGCGAATGTAGTAAGACAAGTTAAATTATTTACTCTGATTGTAAATTTTAAATGTAAAAAATGTTTCTAAATGTAAATGATTGTGGACTTCTTCAGGGAATAGGAATTAAAAAAATCAATAAGCCATATAATGGTAGAGAGACTGAGAATGGATTAGGGTTAAGATCATCTACTTTGGATTCAGAAAGACTTGGATTTTGTTATCAACTTAGTCATTAACTGGGTATCTGCATTTAGACGTGTTACTTCATCTATCTAAAACTTAATTTTGTCTTTATTTAAATAAAGATAGTAATGTTACATACCTCATATATTTATTTAAAGATTAAATGGTATAAGAAAAGTGTTTTAGTAAATTAAAATTAGCCTTTAATACATGTAATTATTAAATCAAAAGAAAAAAGCAGGAAAGGGATATAAAAAGAATAATAATTTAACAATGTAAAAATTCTCATTAAATCTGAACAAATTAGAAGAGATAATTTCCCAGGAGAAAACCCAGACAATTCACTTGTTTCTGTCAACATTTAATGTATATCAGAAAACTGTGTAACTGTGGTCTTCTTTTATAAGGTTTTAGTGTTTCCTTGTAAATTAATTTATCTAAATATAGAACTGCAATATTAATGCAACACACACTAGTTAACCCTCCAAGATGTTTTAACAGTCTCCCATGACACCGAGGAACTCAATAAGAACACGAATTAGCCACTGGTTCAATCTACAGGCAAAATCTTCAGCAAATTTATTCATCATATAAGAATCATATGTTTTGTGTGCAACAAATAAAAAGTATACTATATTAAAAACATTTTGTATAGGAAATTTATCAGAAAATAAAAAAAAAATTGTAAATCTAAGTTATTTTCCATACTAGCAATTTAGATGGGTCTCACATCCATTGCTTCTGGCTATTTCAAAATGCTGCAGAAAGCAGAGTCCCAGTTTCATGTATCAGTTTTTCTGTTGGAGTTTTACTAAAAATTCAAAAAGAATCCCAATAAATGTAATTGATAAGAAAGGTATAAACTGATGATGGAAAAGAAACAAATAGAAAATAGCAACATGCTAACATTTGTAAGTTGCTTATATATTTCAAAGCTTTTAAAACATTTTCTCACTTTATATATATCTGATCTGTTAAACTAATCAGAATAACACTGGATTATATATGTAATAGGAAAACTGAGTACAGATATATTAACTTATTACTTCTGTTATCCAGGGATTTCCTGGTACTAAACTTGGATTTTGTTTTATTTTAAATCAGAATTCTGTTTTATTCCTTAGACCAGACAAGAAAATATTTTAGTTGAAGTCAATCATCTGGAATGGTATCTTTTCCCACTACTTGAACATACACTGAGGTCTAACCAAAGGACTTTTTTGACTCCATTGACAAAACTAATTATCAGGAATATCAAAGATGTATGAATCAGAGAGTGAAAGACTCTAGAAACAACACCACTACCAATAAAATGGGAAATTTATTCATATCTTGTTTAACGTCTTATGCAAAAAAAAATAAATCGTACTTGTGTAATTAATTATACAAGCTTTGTTTTCTTCTAAAATCAAGTAAGCAAGTAGTCAATGAAGTGCTTCTGAAAGTTTTTTTTAAAAAAACTCACAAATACCTGGAACGTTACTAAATGTCAGAGCTGCTGGCTCTTCTCTCTCCTATAAGAAGATGTCAATCTACTTAGAAATATAAGACTAACATGTATGGGTAACTATAGTTGAATATCAAAAACTAACATATTTGACAAAATAGTATATTAATAGGGCTATATTATCCTCCCCACTGAACAATGTGAGAGATCAGAGGGAGGGAAAACCAACGAGAAAATGAGCAATCAGGGAAGGTTTCCTGTTAAAAATTTGAAGTAGGTTTAGTCTTGCAAACTCACCATGATTTGAAAAGGCAAGGAAAGGGTGCAGGATATTCTACACTAAGGAAATATAAAGAAGTACAATGATATGCATGAAAATTTGGAAATATCAGTGTCTGGGGATAAATTAAAATAATCTTGGTCTGAGTATGGTGGCTCAGGCCTGTAATCTTAGCACTTTGGTAGGCCAAGGCAGGAGGATTGCTTGAGCCCAGGAGTTTGAGATCAGTCTGAGCAACATAGTGAGACTCTACCTCTACAAAATTTTGTAGGAACAGTGACTCACGCCTATAATCCCAGTACTTTGGGAGGCTGATATGGGTAGATCAAGAGGTCAGGAGATCAAGATCATCCTGGCCAACATGCCTGTTTCTACTGAAAATACAAAAATTAGCTGGGTGTGGTGGCACACCTGTAGTCCCAGCTACTGGGGGGCTGAGGCAGGAGAATTGTTTGAACCCAGGAGGAGGAGATTGCAGTGAGTGGAGATTGCTCCACTGCATGCCAGCCTGGGCAACTGAGCGAGACTTCATCTCAAAAAAAAAAAAAAAAAAACTTAG
>PVKP010004927.1:24774-44245 GCA_004027715.1 Plecturocebus donacophilus | reverse complement strand
CTTTTAAAAATAAGTAACAAGTGAAATTTTACTAGTTTACATTTAATTCAATGTGAATAGAGCAATTAAAATTAAAGACTGGAAACAGGAGATTGGCAAACAGAGGGTTTGAAAATACGTTGTTGTAATTATTGTTAACCTGTGAGAGTTTCATCATGTTCACTTATCTTCCTGTTTCTGACAAGAGACAGTATTTCTGAAATCTAATGTTGCCTCTTGCAATTATTTGGCATGCAATGACTTAAAGAGTGCCAGAAATATCATGAGTAAGACTGTTCAGCAAAGTTTCCACCCCATTTTCAGTGTTAAGATTCAGACAGTTTGCTTAAAGCTTCTGATGAGAGGTCCAGGCTTGGAAGTTCTAATGCACATGTGTTAGATGGTAATTGCATCAGAAGTGCAGGCAGGATTACAATTTGACTTTACAGAGAATTCTTTCTGTTATCTTGATTACTGAAATGTGTACTCAGGTATAAACTTGTCAAAGTTGTAAAATGTATTATACACTATGAAATTCACAGTAACTAATATAAAGGCAAATAATTTTCATGATTAGACACATTAGGAAAGTTATTTGAATTAATTCAGTAAAACTTTATATATACAATGAATACTTTTATTGAGTGTTTCCTATGTGTTTCCAGGCAGTCTTCTAAGTAATCATGATACACTGAAGAACAAACACTTAAAGTCCTGTGCTAATGTAGCTTCTCTTAGTAGAAACTTATATTTTAGTTCATCTTCTACATCCTAGAAAAAGTATCAAGATGAGACAAAAGTGACCTTTTGCTTACAAATTCATTCTAAGAGGGAAAGCTGACATAAAGACTTAAAATTACAAAACAATAAAGTGTGATTGCCAGCAGAAAATGTATTGTGTCTCACACAGAACAGAAGAAAGAGTGAATCACTCTATTGGGTAACAAACAATTTTGCCAAGACATAGGCTCTATATCAGTTGCATTTTGAAAGCAGGGTTAAAACTTGCCAAAATTAAGTTGAATATGTTAGCAAATGTATAAAATATAACAACTTTGGAGTTGAGATAAAGTGTTATTTAAACGACAAGCAAAATTTTGCCTTATAAAATTTTATACTCTTATTGCTTCTTCCTTTTCTCTCTCTTTGTATGAAGCCATTTAACCATCATAATGGATCTCATTACAAGATGTATTGGAGAATTGGATGTAATGAATGCAGATTAAGAATGTTTTGCATTTACTTAGTAAAATATAGCTTATTAAATACAATGTTGAGATATAATTACATATTAAAATTTCAGTCATTTTTGTAGATTACTGCTCATGAGTTCCACATTAACCTTAAGGCATAGAATAGAAGTTACATACGATAGTAGCAGTAGGCTCAGTTGGAATCAATTCTCACATTAGGTTATTAACATCTCTCTAATCATCTGCTATGCTATCTGCAGTTTTTATCTAGCCATGTTAAAAAATAGCCAAAAGGAACACAATATTTAGAAATTGCTAAATGTAGAAGGGAGTCATGTCCTGGTTTGCTTTTAAAAGACATATTCAAATAATTGAAAATTTCTTTGGAAATGCAAGTGGATAAGTTATATCAATTTTGGCACCTAAATATGACTTAAAAATAATTTTGGAACTTCACAAGCCCACCCAGTATTTCAATTTATTTTCAGTGGAGTGCTTATTTTTTTTTCCAATGAAAGATTCAAGACACCTAATAAAGATAAAGGTATCCAGTGACCTTAGAAACTCTCACAACGTTGAAGAAAAATCTGACTGGAAGAGAAAATAAAGAAAATGGGTTTTTAATAGCAACTGTTGGTAAGTCTAGTTTAAAATTGTGCTAATCCATAAATTCAAAGTTGTTTTTGTGGTGGTTCTCAATTTAAATAAAATGAATTTAAGAGAGTAATTGTACCAGTTTAATAGAATGCTTGAAAAGCAAAAGTCATCATATGATGAGTAGAAATTGTAAAATGTTGAGACACTTTGAAATAATTTATCAAATCTGCGTGTAGTTAAAAATTAGAGTTGGGAAAATGTACAAAGAACATTACAGGGAATACATGGGCACAGATGAGTCCACAGACTATGTAAGCATGTCTCTCTCTATGGGTTATCTTCATGACCACTTATACACTAAGCTCAGGGGTAGATGGAGAGGAATGCAGAATGAAGAGAAACTGAGCCAATCCCATTCAAAGAAGCATGCTTTCCAGGCATTAATCATTTCAAGGAATTCTATGGTGTTGTTTCCTTTTTTTTTTCTTTAATATGAAGAAGTCCTGAGTAAGGATGAAGGAAAGATATCTGAGAAAAATGATTTTGATGTGTTTTCCTCTTTGATTAGAATTACATGAGATATTTCAGTTTAATATTTTCCCTTTGATATAAGAATTAGAATGGCTATATTATATTATTTAAAATAATTATAACAAGAATTATTATCATTCATTTGAAATGAATTATTAGACCTCTCTAAGTGGTCTCCTCTCTTCACCTATAAAGTTTGTTTCTCTGAGGCTTAAATTAGAAAATCTAGGCATAATTGTTATCTAATAATCTTAATAAACTAAATGGGAAGCTGTGGATATCCCTCTGATACTCTAAAGGGTTTATTTTGTTTTGATTTTTTTTGACACAGTTATCACCTAAAATTTTTTAAAATTTAAAAATATATAAATATTAGTTCCTTACTATGTATAATGCTAGGTTCTGTATAAGTTACTGAAGTATAGGACATCAACTTTACCCCCCTAAATTCTAATCTGTCAATGTAATGTAATCTAACTTTAGAGATGGTAAACTAGGCTAAAATTTTCTGCTACATGATGCAGATTTTAGTTAGTAGCATGCCTTCTTACACACTGAATATTTATCCTGGTAACATTTTCTGGGGTTCTTCTATATGGTTAGATAACGATGCCAGTGAAATCCTTTTATATCCATACACAAATTTCCTTGAATATAATCCTACAGAAACCAACTTTATCGTCACTAAATCAGAACACAATATGGTGAAGCTCTAAGGCAAATTTTATCCAGCATTCTAATAAATATAGAAAGCCAACTTTGAGGACAGTCAGTTCTTAGGAAGCTACACTTGATCTTCTGCACATTATTTTGAACATTCAAAGGAAAGTTTACTAAATGTCACCCTAAATGTCTAAATGTCACTAACACTTTTTCTAGTTCTAAAAACTCATGATTCCATGATTCTGAAATTTAGCCTACAAAAATACTCTTCAAAACATAACTTCAGCCATTCAGGAAATAATACCACGAGGCCAGTCATGTTTGTACTTCTGCCTTTTGGATGGACCACTATTTATTTTTATAGCTTTCCCCCTGATGGACCTATATGGGAAGGGGAGACACCAAAATATGATCCTCATTATTATCAGTTCTTATTTTTTGCAAACTTGAAATTCAATTGGTTGAAAATCATTGATTTAATCTGCCTCTAGTTAGTTTGTGTTGGACTAAGGTTGATAAGTAAAATAAAATGTTGGACACAAAACTTCTATGACATTTCCAAACATTATAAACTCTTTTTTCTCTTTTCTTCTTAAAACATCCTCATGTACTGTGACTTGAGTTGGACTAATTTTTCTCTGTAAATTGGAAAATGCAGTAAAAAGAAAAATTTTAAGTGTCTCTGATTTCATATTTTTAAAGCTACAGTTAACTTATCAATAAATGTTAAGTTAAAAATAACAAAGTGTGTGACATTGGCTCCAACCTGTAATTAATTACATCTCCAAAGCCTAAAAGTATAACCAATTATCAAAGATCCTTCCCTTTTTTATCCCTTGAATGGTTCAAAACATATATTATATAAACATATGTTTATACTATATACATTGTATACATATTATATATATATATATATATATAAAACAAAAGATGTTTCTATTGTAGATGTTATGTATTATAATGCATACATAAATACATAATACAGGCTTAGTATATATGTCAACATAAATACCAGATTAAACAAAAGTCAAGCAAATAACACTACTTAACATATTTTGAAATGATTTTATTTGTAAACATTTTACTTTCAAAAATATATAATAATGTAATAATTGACAAGAGTTAAAACCCTGATATCCTTAGTCCTGAAAAAGGTTAAGTTATTTTAGAATTGAGAAGTTTATCAAGCATACATAAGGTATAATTGGCATAAATCTCTCGTAGATTTCATCTCAGGTAAAATGTTGTAATGAAGTTACAGAGAAGCTACAAAGTTTTTTACACATTTCAGAGTAATCAAGATTTGAATAAATTTTAACAAATATCTAAATTGGATCAAATAATACTATAAGATGATAGAAAACTGCATTTTGTTGTAATTAGATATTTTGAAATTTTATGTATATAGGCATCATGAAATTTTCAGCAGTGCTGCTTTGGGAATATCGACTTGTTCATTTTACTAAATAAATGGTATCTAAATCCTTCTGTGAAAGAAAATTATGATTTTTTAAGGGAAATCCTTAACTATATGTCATGACAATGTGCCTGAAAAACATATTGGGTTTTTTTGTTGGTTTGTTTGTTTTTACTCCAAATTAAAGTATCAAATCAGGTCAAATTAGATTAAGACTAAAAATTGCTTGAAGAAACATCATCATACTGTCTTTCGTGACACAAAAGAGCTTAATCTTAATATCCAGAAGGAATATTTCCTTTTAGGGTGGAAAATGTGATGAAAAGCCAATAGTACCTATACCTATGCCCTACTTCTTTTATTATTTGAGGGACATAGAGAATAGATAACTAAACATTGGAAACTTGGAAAGGTAAGCTAGTAGGTGAAGGGTGAGAAATTACCTAATGAGACAATGCACACTACTTTAGTGATGGTGATGCTAGAAGCTGAATCTTTACGATTATTCAGTAAATTCATGTATCAAAACTGCACTTCTATCCTCTGAATCTATAAAAATAAAAAAATATATGTAATACAATAATAATAATAAGTAAAAAGAGAAAATGGTGGGGAAAAATACTTGGATCATTCTTGGTTGGTTTCTCCTAGTGATATGGCTACTGATGCAGAATATACCCTTTGGACAGAAAAAAATTTATTCATGATGGTTGACATTCCAGGAAAAAAGATGGAATGTCATTCTTCATCTTCCCAGTTGTCAGTTGTAAATTTGAAAAGTTACATTGGGGTTTCCATTGAATTATGTATCAAAGTGGTTTTCCTATTAAGTCCAGCAGGAATCTGCTGAAGAAAGGCCACACCAGAATCCTGCAAATCAACATGGAGCATTTTGTGTCAAAAGTACTTTCTGTCAACCTGTAGTACATTTAGCACAAAGGAGATGACTGGTTAAGGCACAAATAAACTATTTAGAGAGACACATTCTCAGATGCCTCATTGCATTTATTTGTTGCTTTTAATTTTGCTTTTAATCAACTATACCTATCCTTATTAACATGACCTTTGTACATGGCTTGGTAAATTGAAAATATCTGGAATTTAACAAGTACTTTTCCCCACCTGATTAGGGTGTAGAGAATCATTTTCAGAATTTAAAATTTGAATACATATGTTTCTTATTTACAATTAATTCAGAAAAATGTTACTGTTCCAGAGCAGTTTAGTGTCCAAGAATGCTATAGAGAAAAAATAACAAAAGGTCATCTAACCTCTTTCCATTAGGTTTAGAATTATTTTATTGTATCCACCCTCTCTCATTTCCCTTGATCTAGTTTCAGTAGTCACAAAGTTTCTTTTAGTTCCCCATGGAGAGAATGCTATAATCTAATCATTTTTGTGGTTTCCCTAAAATTTAATGTTAACTTCTTTGTGGTTTATTCTATATTCAACCAAATATGCATATTTTATTATTTTCTTTGTTCCACCATAAGTCATTGTTTCTCTTTCAAAGGATATATATTATACTTTTGGATAAAGACCAACAGCAGTTTTTGACATTTTCTTTGCAATGTTTCGAATAATTATTTTATTTATCAATGCATGCGGGTGTGCAGAAGTGCATGTAAGGCTTTAACAGCCTAATATGGGTTTAAACAGAATCTATTTTTTAAAAGGTCAGGGGTGAAGGCTGGGGGTGACTAAGTACAGTATCAAGGAAGCAACTGTTCATACGCTTTAGGTAAAAGGAACGTTTATACACAGTATCTTTAGTTAACCTTTAGTAGATGTTTCCTCTCATTCATTCTGTCAAGTCCATTGAGTCAAATCATGTTAATTTTATAATCCTTCATTAATGTTATATTTTAATAAACAAAAAACTCTTTTGTATTTGGCCATTATATCATATGCATATTGCATGCATTCTCATGGCCCTTGTATGTGCATTATAGCTCCCATTTTTTGCTTATAATCTTAGTAAAGACAACCCTTTGACTTAGGCATATACATTTTTATTATTTTTAGTGTTTACAAAAAGCATGCAGATGTATACATATCTATATAGAGAGAGCTATATTATCTCAAGTTTTTTTTACACAATTCTGTCCAATAAGTGTGTAAAAGGTGTTTTAATTACTTAATAAATATGGAAACTGAGATTTTAAAAAGGTTAAAAATCTTGAAGAAGGAATTATACCTGGCAAATAGTAGGATTAAAACTAACATCTGTTTTCTGATTTGTTATCTAGTAATCAGAATAATGATGATGATAATCAACATTTATTAAATGTTCATCATGTAAGATATATTGAGCTATGTAAAACTTGATATAAGTGAAAATTTTTACTACTCTATTATAGTGTTCTTTCATTTCTCCAATATCTAATATAATCCATTGCCAAGGCAGAAACCCAGTAAGTATTTTTTTATTTAGAATTTCTCCTTATTAGATATGAATCATCTTTAAATTAGTAGGTGTTGCTATAGCCTCCCTAGCAGAAAATAACTTAGTTATAAGGTTCTTGGGTAGATTGAATATATAATCTTTATAATTCCAGTCATTTGGTGGTATAAACTGTATGGTATGTAGCTGTGTAACATAAAGGCGGACAACATGTTATTGAATGTCAACTATGTATTAGTTCACATTTTAGCCGCAGATGACAATTTGTCTATCTTCCAGTTTCCTTTACAAGCTATTTCTACCTCAGTATCAGCCCTGTTGAAACCTCATTATTCTATGTGGCCCTTTGTGAGAACAATCCTTCCATATCTTTCCAAATGATTCCAGGCCTAAATTGTACTAATTATTATTTGCATTTTTGGCTTATTCCTCCTGTCTCAAATTCCCAGTAACAGAACATCTTTTCACCCATAGCTATCCCTGACTTCATCTACCCATCCCTCCCACCCCACTGTCAGTTCAGTCATGTTCTATGAGAGGCTTCTTCAGCCTTTGTCTAAAATGTTTTTACTCTTTTTAACATTGAGCAATTTTCATTTTTCAGTTTGTATGTGAGTCTTCTAGATTCTGTCAGTCCATTTTTTATAA
The DNA here is from genome assembly GCA_004027715.1 of Plecturocebus donacophilus. Classification (NCBI taxonomy): domain Eukaryota; kingdom Metazoa; phylum Chordata; class Mammalia; order Primates; family Pitheciidae; genus Plecturocebus; species Plecturocebus donacophilus. The sequence goes on along the minus strand of PVKP010004927.1, from coordinate 36,813 downwards.
AATCATATGTTTGATAAATAGGGGAAATATATATATATATGTTATGAATAAAGAAAAAAGAAACTATGGGGATTACGCACATGTCCAAGTTGACAAATCTTGGAATCCCTTTTTCTTACTGGATTTATATTTCTGTCTTATCCCCATCTGATTTTCCTTGGAGATTAGTTTTCCTTTTCTAGACATAAGATATCTTCTTTAGTATTTCAGCACCTTCTGGCCTATTATAAAATTGTCACTCACAAAATTAAACTTGAATCACATGTATATGTTTTTATTTAAGTTAAAGAGAAAGGTGTGTATATATTTACAGGATAAATTTGAATAACATGATTTTTAAAATAAGATTGGCAATATTTGATATTAGAAAGTACTTTTATACTTTATCAATTTATATCATTCTGTATTCTACTTTAAGTAATTGGAATTAAATTTGTATTATAGCTTTAAAATATGAGACATAACAGAAAATATAATTTAACACGATCTGAAATGTTATAAACATGAGACTGTTTTACTTTTCCATGTCATTAATACATTTTTGTATTCAGACCACTGCTTTCACTAGTCTATTAATCATGCTTCAGTGCAATTGTTCTTAACTCTGAAAAAGGGCTTTTTATGTTATCCATCTTTATGTCAATTAATATTTATTTCTCTTGACAATACAATGAATAAGTCAAATAAAAATAATTTATATAAAATAAACTGAAAGTAATATGTATTTACTTTGATCAAAATCTTTCTAAAGCTATCATTTATTATCTGCAAGCTCAAAGAAAAAATAAGGCTCCCTGATCATAATTGTATTATTTTCTGTTCTATTAGTGTCATATTTGCACATTTTTAAAAGTAACAGTGTTAACTGCCATGTTTTGTTGTAAGATTCTGCTCTGTTTCAAGTAACTGGTATGTACCTTTCTCTCTTAATTTCGTGTCCTCATTAAAACTCTCCCTTTCAGAAAATAATACTGTATCTTCTTGATATGACATGAGAGACTGTCTAGTTTTAACTCATTATTTTGAATATGAGGATTTTGAGATGCAGACATATACATTTATATATACATAAGATTTGCGTAAGGTCATACAATTTTCAGACATTGGATTAAGAACCACACTTCTATTTTGTTTCTAAAAACCCAAGAAGTCATATAAAATTGTTTTTTGTTTTTCTGCACCTTCCAGAATCATTTACTAATTTGCAGTGTCCAGAATGTGGACATAAGCATTTGAGGTCTTGGTAAGATCTGACTATTTATCTGTAGTACAATTTTTGATTTTCCATTTTTTAAGGTGTTGATATAGCAGGCAGAGTAGTGGTTCCTAAAACATGTCTACATCCTAATCCTCGGAATCTGTGAATATACCATGTTATATGGCAAAGAAGAATTAAGATTTCAGGAAGTAATCACTTGACCTCTTAATAGAACATCACAAGGGTAATTATATTTGGAAGCAGGAGGCAGAAAAGTCAACAACAAAGTGATGAGATGTAAGAAGGATATGGCTTTCCATTGCTAACTTTGAAGATGATGAAAGGATGCTATAATACAAGAGATGCTGGCAGCCTCTAGAAGCTGAAAATGGCAAGGAAACATCTTAACCTGAAAAGCCTCCAGAAAGAAATACAGACCTGAATGACTCTGATTTTTAGTTTAATAAGACCTCTTTCAAACTTCTGACCTCTAGAACTGTAAGAGAAATATGTCTTCTTTTTAAGCCAGTGTGTTCATGTCAATTTGTTACAACAGCAAAAGAAAACTAATACAGGTAGTAATCCTTCTTAATATACACTAAAATTTGAAATTCTCATTCATTAGAAATGACCTATTAGTGAAGTATTCAGAGCAGCATTTCCACCGATTCCCTTCGTAGTTTTCCCAAAGTCTACCTCTTTTATTTTTCTTTTTGAGACAGAATTTCGCTCTTTATTGCACAGGCAGGAGTGCAGCAGCACAATCTCAGCTCGCTGCAACCTTCACCTCTCGGGTTCAAGTGGTTCTCCTGTCTCAGCCTCTTGAGTGGCTGGGATTACAGGCACCTGCCACCACACTCAGCTAATTTTTGTATTTTTAGTAGAGACAGGGTTTCACCATATTGGCCAGGCTGGTCTCAAACTCCTGACCTCAGGGGATCTGCCGACTCTGGCCTCCCAAAGTGCTGGGATTACAGGGGTAAGCCCCCGTGCCTGGCCAAGTCTACCTCTTTTTTGTTGGAGTCACAGTGAATAGGTTTTAAATTGTAGTTGATCCTTGTACGACATGAGTCTGAACTGTATGGGTCCACTCATAGGTAGATTTTCCTCTGCCTCTGTCACCTCTGAGACAGTAAAGTTAACCATTGTTTTCCTGCTTCTTCTCAGGCTATTCAACATGAAGACAAAGAACATGACCTTTATGATGATCCAGTTCCACTTAATGAATAACAAATATATTTTCTCTTCCTTATGATTTTCTTAATGATATTTTCTTTTTTTTCTAGTTTACTTTATTGTAAGAATACAGACCAAAGCATGCATAACATATCACTATGTGTCAATTGATGGAGTTATTGGCAAGGTTTCCAGTCAACAGTAAGCTATTAGTAAACAAGTTATTTGAAAATCAAAAGGTACACACAAATTTTCAGCTGCACAGGAGGTCAGTACCTCTAACACCTGCATTCTTCAAAGGTCAGCTCTATTTGCATTGTTAAAAAAAATAAAAATAAAGAGGTTCAGGACATGGGAGTGTGCTCTGGCATTCTGTGCAGGCAGTGTGACTTCAGCCAACTGGGATTGTAGTTTTGATAGACAACAGAAAATTGTGACACTGGGACTAGAGAATCATTCAGACAGCAGGAGTTTTTGAATAAAGACAAAGTAGGCTTTAATTTCTCTATGGTATACTATCATATAATTCCTCTGTCTTCAGATCCTGCATCTATGAAATAAATATGATATCTCACAGTTCTACAATCAAACTAAATAATACATATACAATGCCTTGTGCAAAAGCTCATGTGTAATAAACATTTAAAAACCAATATTTTGTTATACTATGGGTCCTGGAGCAAAGAATTTAGTTTATCTTACTTGGGAATATATGCTCTCGAAGAAACAAAATCAAAAAGCATTATAAAATCAGTTTGCTCCCTGAGCTTTGTGACTACCAAAACAATGGAAAAGAAGCCATGTGTTAGACTCTTTTATCATTCCCTCATTTTTTTTCTTTTTCTCCATTAATATATTAACAAAAACAATGTAGAGATATATAATATTGTCTTTATTTCTATTCCTTGGTTAAAACATAAAAAATAGAAATGTTTTCTTTTTGGAAAAACAAATCAATCCTGATATAGAGGACGATTAGGAGTACAAGTAAATACTTCAAGATGGTATTGGTTCAAGCTCTAATTTTTGGAAGCCAATATTTTGATGTCAGTAATGACCATGATTTAATCAGGAAGACTTTTCTTATTGCTGTTTACTTCAATAAAGTTCTTGCTGGAATGATGCCCAGCTAGTGTCAGTTGATTATCCAAACTCTTCAATAAGCAGAGTGTAATAAATAGCTGAAATATGGCTCATCAGAGGACACATATATCTTAGCATAATTTTCAATTTAAAAAACTGTATTGATTTTGTAGATATTCAGACTTTTAGCTTTCTCTCTTCTATTTAATTCCTATGTTTTACAATGAAACGTCAACATGCTGACTCCTCAAACAACCCTTGTGCATATTACAGACATTCTGTAGCACAAACAATACTCATATTCCCTCAAAGTTACTGGCATTGCTCCTGTTACTTAAAAAGGGCTCCCTCCCTTCTTTGGTCAACTAAAAATTCATGTAAGCCAGAATTTTCATTCACATCATTTGACACGCTGGAAAATATTAGTATTGCTTATTCAGTTCTTAGTTATTGTATAGCTTTACAAGTTTATTGATTGTGTTATTTAAATTACGAGTTATCTTCTGAAGTTTTTTAAAGTCCAACTAGAATATTAGAATTCTTATTTACAAATACCTATAATTTTTACTCCTAATTTTTCAACTTGTGAGATTTATCGTTTTTACTTGATTTGTTGACAAGATTAAGTGAAACACTAGATGAAAAATTAATGTATGAACAGTAAACCTATAAATAGTAGCAGCAGCAGTAGTGTTATATCTTTGATATGTCTGAGTAAGTTTTGAGATTTTGTGTATATGTCAAGTGGAGCCTCACAAAGAGATAAAAAGTAAAAGTCATAATCTCAGGCAAAAAAAAAATCAGTATTTCAATCATAGTGATTGCATTATGATAATTCTATACTACATGTCATCTACATTGTAAGTTTTATTAAGATTATGATAAAGACATACACATTTGTTAGACAGTTATCTTTATCTTTTGACTTTTCTTTCTTTATATCTTCCTTTTTTCCTTCCACTAGCCATATACATCCTTTGATGTATGAAAGTATGAAAATATCTGATTAAAAGCAATAATGTATGACAAAGTCAGTCAATTCCTATCTAAAAAACATATTTAAAATATTTTTTGCCCCTTGCTGCCTGTTGTCTGTTGTCCCTGTCCTACCTAAGAAACTTGACCAAAACAAAACAAAAAAAGCACTAAACATATTTTTAAGTGTTGGAAAAAAATGTGCTAAGGTTCTTATCTAGGTATTAAGCCTAAATAAATAGTCATATTATCTGAATTCTAAAGCCTCAATTCAGTTCAATAAACATCTATTAACTTGGCTGAGGACAGAAGGATAAAGGAAGCCAAATTCCTGATATCAATTACATATCCATCTAGATGAAGGAAACTTGGTTAATAGACAGCAAGGCTATTGCAGCTTAGACTACTTATCTATCTCAAGACAGTAAGAAAGCTAGTGCCAATTTGTCTTTTTTATTTACCAGAAAAATTAAAACATTTTTTAGAAACATGCTGTAGTTCTCCAATTCTGCCTCTCTGACTTGGAATTCATCATATACCCTTTTTTGACAGCAAAATAAAAGAACAATAACTTTTGGTTGAGCCCATTCCCCTCCAGAGCAAAAATCTGTGTTTTGTTAATAAAGAAAAATGAAGGAATGGATTGTTAGACTACAGTTTCTCCCAAGCATCCCAAGAAATTACTTGTTTACTGCTGATGACCCATAAGAAATTTATATGAGTATTTTCAGAAAAAGAGACAATGTGTTCTCCATGATACCAACCTTAAGACACTATTTACTAGATATTGCTATGCTAACTGCTAGGAAAGCACATTTTGTTTGTTTGTTTTAACTCCAAGATGGTGGACCAGAGGCTTTGTTAGCATGCCTCACCTGCTTAGAAAGAGCAAAACAGTGTGTAGAGTTTCACACTGTGAACATTTACGCAAGAAGCAACATAGACACTCAACAGAAACCCGAAAGAAACAACAGACCCTTTGAAAGATGTGATGGGCAGCAGTGAGCCAGGCAGAAAACTTCCTGTCCAGAGCATGAAATGAGGAGAGACTGCCTCTGCAATGTGCACTCCCACCTGCGAGCTGGGCAATCCAGGTCACAAGAGAGCTTCTTAACCCTACCCAGCACTGGAGCTGATTTGGTGAGCAGTTGGGAGCACATGAGAAGGAGCTGCTTCAGAAAATGCTTTGTATGCACTCCCAGACTTCAATGGGGAATGAGGAAAGGCATTTCTGACCTTGGAGACATCTGCCAGCTCACTCAGGTGGTGGTCACAGAAAGAAGCTCCCAATTGACATTTGCAATCTAATCTCAGGTGAAGATAAATCCCCTTGGCCAGAACTGAGGAGTGCCCATGCTCTTATCATGGGCATAGGAGCTGGGAGCTCCTGCTTTCCAGGCAAACCAGGAGATGCTTTGCCTGAAAGCCATGGTTTCCACCTGGGTTGTGAAGGCTTGTGGTCTGGGGCAGTTTTGCATCCTGAGCACAGGCTGCTTGGGACTCAGTCAGCTGTTGCCGGCAGAGGACTTCAGGTGTGAGATCTGCCTTACAGAGGGAGCTGGGTGGGTCTTATTGCCACCTGCTACCCTCTCTCCCATCTCTGTGAAGCAGAGGTAGCTTGCTTCTCCCTGAAACATTACCTCTGCAGCCAGAAAACCTCCCTCTGATCCCAGATGGGGCTGCTGCTTGCACCCACACATAGGGAGCCAGAGCATAAACTTGCTTGACCCAGGTTTCACCTGGCTTTGTCCCTCCACCTCCTCTGGCAATAAAATAAAATGGACAGAGATCTCTGGGAGTTCCATGGCCCTGCCCAATTCCTTGAGACACCTGAATACTTCCCCTGAGTAATGTAAGCCAAGCACAAATCCTACAGCCACCATAACAGTTGGCTCTCTCCTGCAAGTGCCACTTTATGACTAAAGGCCAACCACCACAACACATTACAGCATCTGCTGGCACAATAACACAGTTATTCTCCCAGGAAGAAGAAAACTTTTGCATAACCTGTTCTAACACCATTGCCTACATCACCCAGCTAATCAGAAGGTCTTGAGTCTGTCCATGTGCTCAGTACATTAATACTACAACTGACATTTGAGAAAACAACCAAGGCAAAGTTGTTCATAATGAAAAAAATCATATAATTAATATCACCACTCTACCACCCCCATCAGAGCTGGTGCTTCACTGATTGTGAGGAAACCAGAGGACAAGACAGCTCGATCCAGTTCCACCCAATATTGCCTCTTTCTGGAGTTAAGAGCAGAACCCAGCCACTGCACATCCTGCAAACCTGTCCACAGCCTGAGGCAGCAGAGAGCTTCCCCAGTTGACTAACAAGAGATGCTAGTGACCAATTCTCCTCAGAAGGCAGAGTCAAATTACAGGTGAATAATTGGAGTACAAATGGATTGGTAAAAGGAGAGTGCTAGACTCTACAGAAAAGGTCACGGAAGAATCTATAACTAACACACACACACACACACACACACAAAAGTAACAATCTGGCAGAGATCAAACCCTAAAAAACTTAGTAATCCATGGAAAGGATAGGTGAGAGTGCTCTGGGCCTTTCTAGCTCTCACAGTAGACTGCTGAAATATAAGCTCAAAGAAAGCTTCTTTGCCCTTGTGAGCAGAAGAATTGGAGTGGGCTACAATTTGGGGACTTCCTGAGGGCATTATCTTTGCTAATACAATGTTTCTTTCCCTTTCCCCCAGACCTTAACTGTAGCAGCATACACCGTACTGCATGTACTCTCATTATGGGACATTGTTCTATTCAGGTACTGTCAACCCTTGTACCTTTAAAACATTGGTTCCCTTGTAGATATTCTCTGGCACCACTTGGAATGTGGAAGCCCTACCAGGCACCTAGACTCAGAGGAGCAGTGGGATTCACAGTAGTCTGGCCCTCAGAAACCACTATTCCTAGGAGAAGAGGGAGTGACCCACATCAAGGGAGTACCTTGTGTCACAAAAGAAACCAGAGTGCAGGCCTTGAGTCCCAGAACTTTCTGCTTGTGGAAAGTTTCTTTCAGCAGAGGCCCAAGTGTAGTGATGGTCTCAGTGAGGAAGGACTGAAGTTATACCCAGTATTTGGGAAGCCCAAATACTCATGAAGAAATTTGGAAGAGATTGTCTCCCCCTGACACACCACGACACACAGAGCTGTGGTTTCTTCCACAGGAACATGGCATGGGTGCCCCTGTAGAGAGTCTTTCTGGGGCACTTTGAGGTGAATGCATCCCCACAAGATGAGTGCCCGCTAGGCTCAGGCTTGCATGAGAGGTACAGTCATAATCTCACTCTAGACAGAACATCAGCATTCCTGCAGGTGGAAAGAAGTACTTATGCGATATGAATAGTCAGAACAATGAGACAAGTGCATAATGTGGAGGCAGAGAGTTTTTCTGCTATTCTGAAAGGGGAGAGGAAGTGGCATACTCCCTTCCCCAAAAAAGACCTGAATGCATTTACTGAGTAAAATGGTCCCCAGCCACCACTGTCAAGGCTGGGAACTTTCCCACCAGGGAGCTTATTGAATATACCCACCTGCTTCAGCCACAACAAAATTTTAGCCATGGCCACCTCCTTCTAAACCATGGACTGGTTTCTAGTTTAGTTTTCACTGGGTTGACAAGTTGGAAGGCCAAACTTGTTAAACCAGTGAAAACTAAACTAGAAAAAATTTATACCACAGAGGGATAAAATAGGATTAATAAGACCTCTGCCTTTCCAGCCCCATAAGAGGCAGCGAGCCTGCTCACACACCCAGGACATTTTTTAATACAACCAGCATCAGGGAAAGTGATCACACAATGATTATCTATAACTAAGGAACTAATATAAAGTCTCTGCCATGGAAAGCACTCAGAGCCAAAGCTAGGTCAACATAAAGTATTAATTAAAGTCATATCCTCAAAGAAAAAAATATATTTTTAAAAAAAGCCCAGTCAAATCAAAACTACAGTAAAAAAATAAGAATAGTCTACCCAGCAATATGAAAAATCAGTAATATGAAAAATCAGAACTTCTGGAAATGAAAGATACATATTGGGAATTACAAAATATGGTGGAAATTTTTAACAATAGACTAAACCAGGTAGAGGAAATAAATCCAAAGATTGAAGATAAGGCTTTCAAATTAACCCAATCAGACTAAAATAAAGAAAAAAGAATTAAGAGAAGTGAACAAAGTCTACAAGAAAGTGAGATTGTTTAAAATGTCCAAACCTAAGAATCATAGGTGTTCCTGAGGGAGAAAATTAAGCAAAATCAAAAATCATTTGGTCTTGCTAGAGGATCACATATGCAAATAAAAAAAATTCAAAGAAATCCAAGGAAATTCATTGCACAAATGGTATCACCAAAGCATATATCATCAGGTTATTTAAAGTCAATATGAATAAATGAATTATAAGAGCAGTAAGAAAAAAACATCAGATAACTTATAAATAACGTTCTATCAGACTAACAGCAGACTTCTTAGCAGAAACTTTAGGAGATAGACAGGTTTTGGGTCCTATCTTTAGTCTCCTCAAACAGAGTAACTGTCAGTCAAATAATTTATATCCAAAAAAACTACATGTCATAACAAGGAGAAATAAAAACTACAAGTTTAACAAATAAAAACTACAAGTTTAACAAATAAACTACATGTTTAACAAGGAGAAATAAAGCCTTCTTGGATAAATCCTGCTAGTATTTGTCACCATTAGACCAATCTTACAAGAAATGCTAAATAGAGTTCTAAATGTTAAAACCAAAGGTGAATATGCATCAGTATGTAGACACCTAAAAGCATAAAGCTCACAGAAATTATGTTGATGTTTTGTGTAGAGTGAGACTGTGACTCTACCTCTCATGCTAGCCTGAGCCCAGAGGGCACTCAACTTGTGGGGATGCAGTCACCTCAAATTATATTGTGTTACTATTATATTAAATTAGTAACACAATGAAGAAAATAAAGCAACTAAATAACAATCAACAGGATGATTGTAACTGTACCTCATATATCAATATTAATGTTGACTATAAATGGTCTAAATTATCCACTTAAAAGACATGGATTAGCAGAACGAATTAAAAACAAAAATCAAGTATCTGCTGTCTTCAAGATACCCATCTAAGGTGTAAACATTTTTTTAGACTCTAGGTAAAGGGGTTAAAAATATTCCATACAAATAGAAACCAAAGGTGAATACAAGTAGCTATTCTTAAAGATGACTTTAAAGAAACAATAGTAAAAGAAATGGCAACAATTATTATCATATAATAATTAAAAATCAATTTAACATGATAATATAACAATACTGAATATGTATTCACTAACTCCAGAGCTTCTAGGTTCATAAAACAATTAGTACTAGACATAAGAAAACAGATAGACATCAAAACAAGAAAGTGGGGGACTTCAACACTTCACTGACAGTAATAAACAGATCACCAAAGGCAAAAGTCAACAGAAAAATACTGGACTTAAGCTAGACTCTATAACAAATGGACCTAACAGTCATTTACAGAACTTTCTATGACAAAACTGCAGAATAAAGATTATTCTCATCAGCACATAGAAATTTTCTAAGATAGACCATATGATAGGCCAAAATAGTCTCTATAAATCTTTGAAATCATGTTAAGTATATTCTACAATCAAGCAAAATAACACTAAGAAATAATTCCAAGAGGAACCTTAAAAAACATACAAATAAATGGAAATTAAACAGTTTGCTCCTAAATGATATTTGGGTTAACAATGAAATCAAGGCCGAGCACAGTGGCTCACGCCTGTAATCCCAGCACTTTGGGACGCCGAGGTGGGTAGATCACAAGGTCAAGAGATCGAGACCATTCTTGCCAACATGGTAAAACCCGTCTCTACTAAAAATACAAAAATTAGGTGGGCTTGGTGGCATGTGCCTGTAGTCCCAGCTACTTGGGAGGCTGAGGCAGGAGAATTGCTTGAACCCAGGAGGCAGAGGCAGAGGTTGCAGTGAGCCGAGATTGTGCCACTGCACTCCAGCTTGGCACCTGGTGACAGAGCACGACTGTCTCAAAAAAAAAAAAAAAACGAAATCAAGATGAAAATTTTAAAAATGTTGCAATGAATAATAACAGCAACACAAGTTATTAAAATCTCTGGGATTCAGCCAAAGCAATGCTAAGAGGAAAGTTTTCAGCACTAAATTCCTACATCAAAAAGACACAAATACCACAAATTGACAACATGACTTCACACTTCAAGGATCTGGAGAAATGAGAAAAAACCCAACACAAAGCTAGAAGAAGAAAAGAAGTAACAAACATCAGAATACAACTAAAGGAAATTGAACCCCTCCAAATAAAAAGGATCATTGAAATAAAAAAAAGTCGGTGCTTTAAAAGATAAGCAAAATTTATAAACCACTAGCTTGATTAACCAACTAAAGTTTCAATTAAGCTCAATCATAATGAAAATGGAGACATTATAGCTGATATCACAGAAATATAAAAGATTATTTGAGATTACTATGAATACCTTTATGCAAATGAACTAGAAAGCCTAAAGTAAATGAATTAAATTACTAGAAACATACAACCTCCTAATCATAAATCAGAAATAAATAGAAATCCTTAAGCGACCAATAATTAGCAGTGAGATTGAATCAGTAATAAAATCAGTAAATTATAAAAATATATTAAAAATAATCAGTAAATAATAAAAAATTCCTCCAACAACAACAAAAACAATTCATGACCAGATAGATTTACAGCTGAATTCTATCAGACATCCAAAGAAGAACTTGTACCAATGCTATTAAAACTATTCCAAAAAATTAAGAAGGGAATCCTCCTTAACTCATTCTACAAAACCAGTATCATTATAATATTAAAGCTATGAAAGAACATAAAAAAGAGAGAAAACTACAGATCAATATTCCCGGTGAACACAGCTGTAAAAATCCTTAACAGAATATTAGCAAACTGAATCCAAAAGCACATCAAAAAGATAATTCACCATGATCAAAAGGTTTCATCTCAGGGATTCAGGGGTGGTTAAATATAGGCAAGGCAGTAAACGTGATTCCCCACATAAATGGAATGAAAACAAAAACCAAATGATCATCTCAATAGATGCAGAGAAAGCATTTGATAAAATCTAGCATCTCTGTATTATAAAAACCCTGAACAAACTAGGCATAAAAGGAACACACTCCAAAATAATAAAAGCCATATATGATAAACCCATAGCCAATATCATGCTGAATGAGAAAATGTAGAAAACATTACCCTCTCAGAACTGGAACAAGACAAAGATGTCCACTTTCACCACTTCCATTCAAGATAATAAAAGACTTCTAGATTTGATAAATGAATTCAGTAAAGTCTCAGGTTACAAAATTAATGTACACAAATCAGTAGCACTGCTATATACGAATGACCAAGCTGAGAATCAAATCAAGAACTCAATTCCATTTACAATGGTTACAAAATAAATAAAATACCTGGGAATATACTTAAACAAGTGAAAGATCTCAAAAAAAAAAAAAAAAAAAAAAAAAAAAAAAAAAAAAAAAAAAAAAAAAAAAAAAAAAAAAAAAAAAAAAAAAAAAAAAAAAAAAA
>PVKP010004927.1:0-24674 GCA_004027715.1 Plecturocebus donacophilus | reverse complement strand
ACTGACCCTATACTGATAATCAAAGAAACCACATCGGAAACTATCAAGGCAGCAAGTGAAAACAGAGAGCAAAGAGGAGTTAAGCTGAGCAGCAGCCAATCTGGGACAACGTGGAGCCAGGAGAAGCTCCGCAACATGGGAAAGCATGAGGGAGTGACTGATGGCCTCAGAGGGATTCACTCTCTCTCCAGGGACCATGCTTCTAAACTGAGGCAGAGAGTTACCCAGATACTTTGCAGAGGTAACTAACTCCAAACTCTCGACCTCTACAATCCTTGCACCAGGAAATAGACCTGCACAATTACCATAGCCCCAGTAGAAGCTGCAGTCATGGTGCCTGTGAGCAGAAAGATTGCTCTAACTGCCTTGTCCTTGCCAGACAAGGATCATTTGAGCTTCTGGCCAAGCGATCCTGCTTCTATCTTAACTCAGCTGCTTCCACAGCCTCTTCTTGCCTGGAAATGCCCTGATAACAGGGCAGGCAACGCCACCTACCCCACCACTGTTAGGTGGGCAATCCCTGATGGAGCTTCTAGTCCAACAGCCCTACTTGGGCCTCAGTTCAGCTGATGGGTGCAGCCTCCTGCTCCCCCAGGAAACACCGGGACATCAGGCTGGGTGACTCCAACCACCCCCACCCCTGGTAGCCTCGCAGGCAACGCCTGCTAGACATTTCAGCCCAAGGGTCCCACTTCTGTCTGAACTCAGCCGGCAGTCACAGCCTCCTGCTGTTCCAAGAAACACCCAAAGAGAAGCGTGGATGACCCTACTCACCTCCACCATTGCTGGAACTTTCACTCCAGTGGTTCAGCTTGTGTCTGAACTCAGCGAGGGGCGCAGCCTCCTGCTGTCCAGGAAGCACTTGGACAACTGTGAGGGCGACTCCGCCCACTCCCACTGCTGGTAACCGCAGCCAATGCCTGCTAGAGCTTCCAGCGCAGCCATTTCACTTCTGCCTGAACTCAATCAGTACACCAGCCTCCTGTTGTCCCGAGAAGCACCCAGACGGCAGGGAGGAGGGCTCCACCTGCCCGCGCCACTGGTAGCCAGGGGGTGAACGCTGGCCGAAGTTTCCAGCCCAGTGGTTTTGCCTCTGTTTGAACTCACCCAAGTGGGCAAAGGCTCCTGTTGTCCCAGAAACACCTGGATGGCAGGAGAGGGGGAGTGGCGATGGTTTGACTCAAACCACCCTCACCTCTTGTAGTGAGACAGGCCACACCTGCTAAAGGTTCCAGCACAGTGGTTCCACTTCTGTCTAAACTCTGCAGGAAGGCACAACACCGTTTTCCTCCTGGGAAGCATCCAGATAGCAAATAGGTGAATCCACCCACCCAGGCGGCTCCTTACTAAGCAGGGCTTGAGGGCGTGGGCAGTGCCAAAGCACGTAGGAGCCCTCCTTCTCACATCACTGTGAAGTGTGACACCTGGGTTCCTAGGATGGTGGAGGAATAAGCTGTGCCTCCCTCTACAGGGCTCACCTGACATGGGTACCACCTGCCTGCCAAATGTGGCCCCTTCCTGAAGGAGCCTTGTGAACCAGAATGCCCAACAAAAGAAATGCAAGCACAGTGTCTATAATCGGAGGGGGTGCCTCCAAGGCCCAGGAGTGGACCAGGTGAGGGGGTCATCTCTCCCTCCTCACAGCATACCACTATTTCCATTTCACCAAAACACAAAGAGCCACACAAAGGACTATGAACCTCTCTGCAGGCTAATGCTCTTACGCGCCACCTGCTGGATTGCAGCCCAAAATACAACGCCAAAATATTTTGCTCATTTACAGTGCCTGTGAATACTAAGGCAAAGGTTCCTGCCAGAGCCCCACCCTAACCAATGCACGTGCATCTCATTCCGCTGCTTCAGTTGCTGACACGGAACGAGTGAGCACGGATCCCGTTGCCACGTGTCGACAAAGCGCTTTGGCCAGCAACACCCAATAGAATATTGAGGCCAGCAGACCGGAAACACCTTGGCCCCTTCAGCCTAGCAGATTCCTAACCCCAAAGCGCCAGAGAATAAAGCCAGGGGACTGTTATCAACCCCCTAAGATAGAATATGCAGCCTAAGAGTGCTGAGTTGCGCATAGACCACCTGAAATCTTACAGAAACAAAACCAATCAACAGAACAAGCCAATTAAACCCACAACTAAACTTCCAAGCACATAAGAAAAGATAAAGACAACAAATTCTATGCTATGGACCTCAACTTCAAAGATTAAAGGAACACCATTCCCCTCCCACCAAAATAAGAAAGAACAAGCACAAGAACTCTGGCAACTCAAAAATCCAGAGTGTCTTCTTATCTCCCAGACATTGCTCTAGTTCCCCTCCAATGGTACTTAACCAGGCTGAAATAGCTAAAATGACAGATGTAGAATTCAGAATACGGACAGGAAGAAAGATCATTGAGATTCAGGAGAAAGTCAAAACCCAGTCCAATGATTCTAAAGAATACCATAAAACAATACAGGAGATGTAACATGAAATGGCTAGTTCAAGAAATCCAAACTGATCGGATAGAGCTGAGAAAATCACTTCAGAAATTTCATAAACAATCTCAAGTATTAACAGTGAAATCAACCAAGATGAGAAAAGAATCTCAGAATTCTAAAACTGGTTCTCTGAAATAACTCAATCAGATAAAAATAAAGAAAAATGAACAAAACCTCCAAAAAAATATGGGATTATGTAAAGAGTCCAAATTTGCAACTCACTGTTGTCCCTGAAAGGAGACAGATAAAGCAAGCAACTTAGAAAACATATTTGAGGAAAAGTCAATGAAAATTTCCCAACCTCACCAGAGAATATTAAAATTCAGCAAATGTAGAAACCTCCTGTGAAATACTATACAAGATGGCCATCCCCAAGAAACATCAGATTTTCCCAGTTTGAAATGAAAGAAAATGTGAAAGGCAGCTAGAGAGAAGGAGCAGATTCCCCACAAAGGGAATTCCCATTAGGCTCACAGTGGACATTTCAGCCAAGACCATATAAGCCAGAAGAGGTTGGGGACCTATATTCAGCATTCTTAAAGAAAAAAAATTCCAGCAAAAAATTTTATATCCAGCCAAACTAAACGTCATAAGTCAAAGAGAAATAAGATCCGACTCAGAGAAGCAAATGCTAAGGAAATTCAATACCACAAGACCTACTTTAAAAGAGATCCTGAAAGGAGTTTTAAAT
The DNA here is from genome assembly GCA_004027715.1 of Plecturocebus donacophilus. Classification (NCBI taxonomy): domain Eukaryota; kingdom Metazoa; phylum Chordata; class Mammalia; order Primates; family Pitheciidae; genus Plecturocebus; species Plecturocebus donacophilus. The sequence goes on along the minus strand of PVKP010004927.1, from coordinate 21,491 downwards.
ACGGAAAGTAAAGACTATTACCAGCCACCACAAACACACACTCAAGTGTGAAGACACTATTAAGCAACCACACAATCAAATCTGCGTAATAAACAGCTAGCAACACAATGACAGGATTAAATTTGCACATATCAATATTAACTTTGAATAGGATGGACAGAGTGCCACCATTAAAAGGCATAGAGTGGCTTTTAAAGTTTGATAAAGAAGAATGACCCAACTGTATGCAGTCTTCAGGAGAAATATTTCACATGCAATGAAACCCATAGTCTTGAAGTAATAAGATGGCAAAAAAAAAAAACCTACCAAATAAATGGAAAACAGAAAAAATCAGCGGCTGCTATCTTAATTTCAGACAAATCAGACTTTAACACAGCAATGATCAAAAAAGACAAAGAATGGGATTGCATAATGGTAAAGAGTTCATTTCAACAGGACCTAACTATCCTAAATATGTATGCACTCACCACAAGAGTACCCAGATTCCTAAAGTAAGTTCTTAGAGACTTCCAAAGAGACTTAAATAATCACAGTATAGTGGAAGACTTCAACAACCCATAATCAAGGCAGAAAACCAACAAACGTATCAGGACCTGAACTTGACACCTGTCTAAATGGTTCTATATACATATATTCAGAATTCTTCACCAAAGAAAAGGAGAACATATATTCTTATCACCTGCAGATAGCACATACTCTAAAATTAACCATAAAATGAGCCATAAAAATTATCAGCAAAACAAAACAAACAAAAAAAAGAAACAGAAATCATACCAGCCACGATCTCAGATTACAGTGCAATAAAAATAGAAATCAATATAATGAAAATCTCTCAAAACCATACAATTACATATAAATTAAACAATCTGCTCCTAAATTACTAAGTAAAAAATAAAATTAAAGCAGTTGAAAAAAAATTCTTTGAAACTAATGAGAACAAAGATATAACCTAACAAAATCTCTGGAACACAGATAACATAGTGTTATGAGGAATGTTTATAATGCTAAACACCAACATTGAACCACCAGGCTTTCCATGCAAGAGCTCCTAAAGGAAGCACTAAATATGGAAAGGAAAAACTGGTACCAGCCACTGCAAAAACATACTAAATTGTAAAGACCATAGACACTATGAAGAAACTGCATCAACTAATGGTCAAAATAACCAGCTAGCACCATAATGACAGGTCAAATTCACACATAACAATATTAACCTTAAATGTAAATGAGCTAAATGCCCCAATTAAAAGACACAGATTGGCAAATTGGAGAAAGAGTCAAGAATCATTGGTGTGTTGTATTCAGGAGACCCATCTCACATGCAAACACACACATAAGCTCAAAATAAAGGGATGGAGGAATACTTACCAAGTAAATAGAAAGCGAAAAAAAAAACAAAAGCAGGGGTTGCAGTCCTAGTCTCTGATAAAACAGACTTTAAACCAACAAAGGTCAAAAAAAACAAAGAAGGGTGTTACATAATGATAAAGGAATAAATGCAACAAGAAGAGCTAACTATCCTAACTATATATGCATCCAATATAGGAGCACCCAGATTCATAAAGCAAATATTTTTTAGATCTACAAAGAGACTTAGACTTTCACAAAATAATAGTGGGAGACTTTAACACCCCACTGTCAATATTAGACAGATCAATGAGACAGAAAACTAAGAAGGATGTTCAGGACTTGAACTCAGCTCTGTAACAAGCCGACCTAATAGACATCTACAAAACTTTCCATCCCAAATCAAAGAATACACATTCTTCTTAGCACCACATCACACTTATTCTAAAATTGACCACATAATTGAAAGTAAAACATTCCTCAGCAAATGCAAAAGAATGGAAATCATAACAAACAGTCTCTCAGACCACATTACAATCAAATTAGAACTCAGGATTAAGAAACTCACTCAAAACTGCACAACTTTATGGAAACTGAACAACGTGCTCCTGAATGATGACTGGGTAAATAGCAAAATTAAGGCAGAAATAAACAAGTTCTTTGAAACCAATGAGAATAAAGACATAACATACCAGAATCCCTGGGACACAGATAAAGCAGTGTTTAGAGGGAAATTTATGGCACTAAATGCCCACAGGAGAAAGCAGGAAAGATCTAAATTTAACTCACAATTAAAAGAACTATAGAAGCAAGACCAAACAAATTCAAAAGCTGGCAAAAACAAGAAATAACTAACAGACAAGAAATAAGTAAGATCAGAGCAGAACTGAAGGAGACAGAGAAACAAAAAACACTTCAAATAATCAATGAATCCAGGAGCTGCTTTTTTGAAAAGATTACAAAAGAGATAGACCGCTAGCCAGACTAATAAAGAAGAGAAAAGAATCAAATAGACACAATAAAAAATGATAAAGGGGATATCACCACTCATGCCACTGAAATACAAACTACCATCAGAGAAAACCAAAACACCTCTATGCAAACAAACTAGAAAATCTAGAAGAAATGGATAAATTCCTGGACACCTACACCCTCCCAAGACTAAACTAGAAAGAAGTTGAATCTCTGAATTGACCAAAAACAAGTTCAAAATTGAGTCAGTAATTAATAGCCTACCAATCAAAAAAAAAAAAAAAAAAACTCAAGACGAGATGGATTCACAGCCAATTTCTACCAGAGGTACAAAGGGGAGCTAATATCATTCCTTCTGAAAGTCTTCCAAACAATAGAAAAGGAGGAACTCCTCCCTAACTCATTTTATGAGGCCAGTATAATCCTGATACCAAAACCTGGCAGTGACACAACAGAAAAAGAAAATTGCAGGCCAATATCCTTGATGAGCACTGATGTGAAAATCCTCAATAAAATACTGGCAAACCAAATCCAGCAGCACATCAAAAAGCTTATCCACCTCTATCAAGTCAGCTTCATCCCTGGGATGCAAGGCTATTTCAACTTCCTTACAACTTACACAAAAATTAACTCAAGATGGATTAAAGACTTAAACGTAAGACCTAAAACCATAAAAACCCTAGAAGAAAACCAAGGCAATACCATTCAGGATACAAGCATGGGCAAGGACTTCATGACTTAAACACCAAAAGCAATGGCAACAAAAGCCAAAATTGACAATGGGATCTAATTAAACTAAAGAACTTCAGCACAGCAAATGAAACTATCATCAGAGTGAACAGGCAACCTACAAAATGGGAGAAAATTTTTGCAATCTATTCATCTGACAAAAGGCTATTATCTAGAATGTATAAGAAGCTTAAATGAATCTAAAAAAAAAGACATCAAAAGGTGAGCAAAGGATATGAACAGACACTTTTCAAAAGAAGACCTTTATGCGGCCAACAAGTATAAAAAAATGCTCATCATCACTGGTTATTAGAGACATGCAAATCAAAACTACAATGAGATATCATCTCATGCCTGTTAGAATGGTAATCATTAAAAAGTCAGGAAACAACAGATGCTGGAGAGGACAAGGAGAAATAGGAACACCTTTACACTGTTAGTGGGAGATTAAATTAGTTAAACTATTGTGGAAGAGAGTGTGGTGATTCCTCAAGGATCTAGAAGCAGAAATACCATTTGACCCATCAATTCCCTTACTGGTACATACCCAAGGGATTAAAAATTATTCTACTATAAAGACACATGCACATGTATCTTTATTGTAGCACTATTCACAATCGCAAAGACTTGGAACCAACCTAACTTCCCATTAATGATAGACTGGATAAAGAAAATGTGGCATATACCCACCATGGAATATTATGTAGCCATATAAAAGGATGAGTTCATGTGTTTTGCAGCAACATGGATGAAGCTGGAAACCATCATTCTCAGCAAACTAACACAGGAACAGAACATGAAACACCACATGTTCTCACTCATAAGTGGGAGTTGAAGAATGAGAACACATAGACATACGTTCATGTCCATGGGGAACATCACACACTGGGGCCTGTCAGGGTGTGAGGAGATAGGGGATCAATAGCATTAGGAGAAATACCTAATATAGATGATGGGTTGATGGGTGCAGCAAACCACCATGGCAGGTATATACCTATGTAACAAATTGGCACGTTCTGCACATGGATCCCAGGACTTAAAGTATAATAATAAAAAAAAGAGAGGAGAAAAAGAAAAGCTCAATCTTAAATTAACAAACTAACATGACACCTAGAAGAACTAGAAAAACAGAGCAAATCAAGTTTAAAGCTAGCAGAAGACAAGAAATAACTGAAATCAGAGCTGAACTGAAAGAAACACAGACATGAACGATTATACAAAAAATCCACCTATGACAAACCCACAGTCAACATCTTACTGAATGGGCAAAATATGGTGACATTCCACTTGAGAACTGGAACAAGACAAGGATGCCCACTCTTACCACTCCTGTTCAACATAGCCCTGGAATTCCCAGCTTCAGCAATCAGGCCAGAGAATAAAATAGAAAACATCCAAATAGAGAAAGAGGAAGTCAAACTATCTCTGTTTGTAAACATATGATTTAATACCTAGAAAATCCCATATTTTCTGAGGAAAAGATCCTAGATCTGATTAACCACTTCAGCAAAGTTTCACCTTACAAAATCAGTGTCCAAAATTAGTAGCATTTCTATACACCAACAGCATCCAAGTTGACTGCCAATGAAGAATGCAATCCCATTCAGAACAGCCCCCCCCAACACACAGACACACACATAGACACATACACACACACACAAATTTAGAAATACAGCTAACGAGGAAGATTAAAAATCTTTACCATGACAATTTAAAAATACTTCTCAAAGAAATTCAAGATGACACAAAAAATTGGGAAAAAAATTCCATGCTCGTGGATTGGAAGAATCAATATTGTTAAAATGGTGACACTGTCAAAAGCAATTTACGGATTCAATGCTATTTCTATAAACTACCAATTACATTCTTCACAGAAGTATAAAAAAGTATTCTCAAATTAATTAGGAATGAAAAAGAGAACAAATAGCCAATGTAATCCTAAGCATAAAGAACACAACTAGAGGCAGCAGATTACTTTAATTCAAACTATGCTACAAGGCTGCAGTAATAAAAACAGCATAGTATTGGTATAAAAACAGACATGTAGAAAAATGGGATAGAATAGAGAGCCAAGACATAAAGCTGCACATCTACAACCATCTGATATTTGACAAAATTGACAAAATGAAGCAATATGGAAAGGGCTATTAAACAAATGATACTATGATAACTGACCTGCTGCTATATGCAGAATATTCAAATTAAACTCCTTCCTTACACTATACACAAAAGTCAACTCAACAAATGTAGAACTTTAAACTATAAAACCCAGGAAGAAAAATCTCTGAATTACCTTTCTGGACATAGGACCTGTGAAAGATTTTATGATGAAGACATTAAAAGCAACCGCAACAAAAACAAAAGTTAACAAATGGGACCTAACTAAACTAAAGATCTTCTGAACAGCAAAAGAAACTATCAACAGAGTACACAGAAAACTTACCAAATGGGAGAAAATATTTGCAACCTAGTGATCTAACAAAGGTCTGAAATTCAGAATCTATAAGGCACTTCAACTAATTAACAGGAAAAAGACAAACAATTTCATTAAAAAGTGGGCAAAGGACATAAACAGACACCTCTCAAAACAGGATATACACAAGGCCATAATGCATATGAAGAAATGTTCAACATCACTAGTCATTTAAGAAATGCAAATCAAAGCCACTATGCTTATTAACTGGGTGATAAAAAAAAAAATCTGTTCACCAAACTCCCACAACACGTAATTTATCTATATAACAAACCTTCACATGTACCCCTGAAACTAAACTAAATGTTTTAAAAATGATATAAAAAAGTAAAATATATAAAATGAAAAAAAAAATAGGTGGTGTAAGTGAGAAAACATCCTTTTCTCATGGATTGGAAGATTCAGTACTGTAAAAATGACCATACTGATCAAAGCAATCTACAGATTCATTCCTATCACAATAAAATGTCATTTTTCACATAATTAGAAAACCAATAATAAAATTTATATGGAACCAGAAAAGTATCCAAAGAGCCAAAGCAATCCTAATCAAAAAGAGTAAATCATGAGGCATCACATTATCTGACTTCAAATTATACTACAAGGCTAGATTATCCAAAATTGCATGGTACTAGTATAAAAGTAGACACTCCAGTGAAATGGAATAGAGAATCCACAAATAAAGCCAAATACTTAACAACTAACTGATCTTTGCCAAAGCAGACAAAAACATACACTAATGAAAGGACCCCCTATTCGATGAAAGGTGGTAAGAAAATTGGATAGCTACATCAAGAATGAAACTGGATCTCTATCACTCACCACATATAAAAATTAACTCCAGATGGTTTAAAGACTGAAAAAAAAAGACCAAAAACTATAAAAATTCAAGAAGAAACCCTAGGAAAACTGTTCTGTACATTGGCCTAGGCAAATAATGTACAACTAAGACCCAAAAAGCAATTGCAACAAAAACAGAAACACGTAAGTAGGGCCTAATTGAATTAAAGGCTCCTTCAGAGTAAAATAAGAAACTACAGAATGAGATAAAATATTTGCATACAATACATTCAACAGAGGATGAACCTGTAGAAAGAACCTGGAGAACCTACAGAACCTATAGGTTATGAGTATACTGTGAAAATGACCATACTGATCAAAGCAATCTACAGATCCAATGCTTTTCCTATCAGAATACAAATGTCTTTTTTCACACAATTAGAAAAAAAAATCTTAAAATTCACATGGAACCAAAAAAGTATCTAAATAGCTAAAGCAATCCTAAGGAAAAAGAATAAATCAGGAGGCATCACATTACCTGACTTCAAACTATCCTACATATACTATACCTACTCTATTACATAAACTATACCTACTATATAGGTCAGAGGTTCTGTAAACCTATAGGCTGCCTGGAGTCCATAGGTTATCCAGAATCTACAAATAACTAAAACAAATCCTCAAGAAAAAAACAAACATATAATCACATTAAAAAATGGACAAGCAATATGAATAGATATTTCTCAAAAAATATAAAAATGGCCAACAAACATATGAAAAAATGCTCAGCATCACTAATCATCAGGGAAATGCAAATTAAAGCCACAATGCAATATCAACTTGCACCAGCCAGAATGGCAATTACTAAAAACTTAAGAAAAATAGGTGTTGGCGCAGATGTGAAAAGGGAACACTTCTACACTGCTGGTGGGAATGTAAGTTAGTACAAACTCTATAGAAAACAGTATAGACATTTCTCAGAAAACTGAAAGTAGATCCACCCATTGATCCAGCAATCCTACTACTGGGTATCTGCTCACAGGAAAAAAAGTCACTATATCAAAACATACCTGCTTTTGTATGTTTATTGCAGCACAATACAGTTGCAAAGATATGAAATTAACCTAAGTGCTCCTCACCTGATGAGCAGATAAAGAAAATGCAGTAAATATTTATCAAGGAATACTACTCAGCCATAGAGAAATAAAATAATGTATTTTGCAGCAGAAAATGTGGTAAATATTTACCAAGAAATACTACTCAGCCATAGAAAAATAATATATTTTGCAGCAACTTTGATGGAACTAGATGCCTTTATCTTAAGCGAAGTAATTGAGGAACAGAAAACCAGGCACTGCATATTCTCACATATAAGTGAAAGCTTTATGTATGCAAAAATATACAGAGTGGTATAATGGGCATTCAGGCCTCAGAAGTGGTGAGGATAGGAAGTCGGTGAGGGATACAACATTGCTTATTAGTAAAATATACATTATTTGGTGACAGGTGACATATATTGTTAAGCATATGTAACAATATACATGTATTATTTCATCTATATCCATATGTTATAATATAATTCCATGTAGCAATGGAATTGTGACATATGGATATATAATTTCATACTAAATTTTATGCTCTACATTATACAGTAAAATTGCACTAAAATACTTAGGATGAAGGAATTAAACAACTTTTATAAAGTCTAATAATTGAGATAATATTTTTGAAAGTTAAAAAATTACACATAAACAGAAGAATAAAGTATTTAAACCCATGGTTAAAAATGTTTATAATGCCCTGTCAAGAATTCATCTTCTAAACATTTATTCTGTAAAGGCAGTTCCCACAAACCACTATGATGTAAGTCAAACTCCTGGTTTATTTAATAATTATGAGGTGAAAAAGAGGTAACTATCTGAGCAAATTTTGTTTTTGTCTAACTGATGGCTTTATCATAATGAAAAAGTTTTATATGCTAATTAATTTTCATTTGATATGTGTTGCTTATACATTATTAATTCCCTAAGGAAGAAATACATAAAAATATGACATAAACATTATATCAGTCATAATAAACAAACTTGGATTTTACATGATTTTTTATGTTTAACTAGTAATACCATCCATCCAAATGACTGAAATTTCAAAGAGAAAAAGAACAAGGGTTGTATTGATATAGTATTTAATTGGAGGCCTATTTGGGGCTTACAGTATTTACTTCTTAATCACAAACTGGACTTTAAAATTGTGGACTTGAATAAGAAATTCTGGAACACAGTGACCTCAGTTGAAACCTTTTATTGAGTTGATGGTAGAAATGGGAATAAATCCTGCAGCCATACAAAAGACACATAAGCCACACAGGCAAAATATTGCCAGAAAACTCTAAAAGCAAATAAACTAGATTGTGTGCACATAAGTAGAATTTTATAAGAGCAAGAATTCATTTCTGGGGTCAGTCTGATTAGATTAAATGGTTCTAATATTTATATTCTAGAATTACCACTGAAATCAAACTTTCTATACATAATACACTTCTATCTGAGGGGTTTTATCCTCAAATCTAAAAAATAATATAAAATGACAAACCTAGGCATATAATAAACTTTTTCTTTAAAGTTATAAAGTGAGATTTAAAAAAAATAATCTTTGCATTTACAGTAACTATAATGTATGATACTACAATAATTCTCCCTGCCAGTCATTGTCTTAAATACCACTGTAAGTATATGTCGTTTTGAAAAGAAAGTGGCAAAATTGATCAGGATCATCAAGAAGATAGAAGTCTTGCAAAATAATTGAAAGTCTCTTCAAGGAAACATTTGCTTGGGAATTCAGGGAAACAAAGTTTGAAAACAGGGTGAGGGAAGAAGTCAAAGGCAAAAGGCAACAATCTTAAATGATTGTATTTTTCAATTATTTGAAATAATAAAATTACTAAAAGTAAATTTTAAAAATCGGTTGATAAAAAGTCATGCATTTCTAATATCTTCTTTTAGACTTCTCTACTTTTATTTTTCTTGACTCTGTTTCCACTTCTTGATTACATCTTTGTTACCTATTATTTTGAGTTCTTGGTAGGTTCAACACACATTCATAATACTATATCTCATTTTTATTCTGTAATTCCAATCCCAGTTTCATTTTCTGCATCTACTCTTTTCTAATCCTACTCTGACTGCACCCATATACTGGGCCTCCCTCAAGATTTCTTGCAGTAAGAGGAGGGAAAAACACAGTTTTACCATTTATCAATTTCATTTAAAAATTACTGGTAAATTGAACTTAGCTCATAAAAATCTATATTAGTAAGTCACTATATAAGTGAAGAGAGGTGCTACTGTAGGTTTGTATTTTGAAAACAGTGATATCAATGGCTGAATGTAGTACTTCTAGGTGAGTTTAAGGAAATACAACATTTATGGCTCTATATTGTTTTTTCCTAAAACTTGTGTAGTGTCTGAAGTAATTATAAAATAATCAAAAGAATATTAAAACTTGCAAATAGTAGTTCTATAAAGGAACACTAAAATTTAATCATATGTAAAATTTTTTTTCTAGTGACAAATCTATATGTCAAACTGGGTAGAAATAGCACTGGACCAGGAGTCATAATGCAAATAATTCTTCCTAGCTCTTTTTCCATTAATTAACTCTATGATCTCAAACCTGTTTTTCAACTTATCTGTAATGCATGTGTCTAATTTATAATTTAAAAAATTGGAATAGATAATCCAGACAGTCTTCGGAGAACTTGAAGTTATTTACTCTCCAAAATGGAGAGCATTAAGATGGTGGAAACACAACATGGAGGGAGGCCCAGTATATGGGTGCATTCAGAGTAGGGTTAGAAAAGGGTAGATGCAGAATATGAAACTGGGATTGGAATTACAGAATAAAAATGAGGTATAGTATTATGAATGTGTGTTGAACCTGTCAAGAACTCAGAATGATAGGTAACAAAGATATAATCAAGAAGTGGAAACAGAGTCAGGAAAAATGAAAGTAGAGAACTCTAAAAGAAGATTTTAGAAATGCACAACTTTTCATCAACAGATTTTAAAAATTTTATTTTTAGTTAGACATCTAAATATTGTACATATTCATAGGGTACAGAGTGGTATTTTTATACATTTATACAATGTGTAGCAATCAAATCAGGATAATTATACCTATCACCTCAAATACTTTTCATTTATTTATGTTGAGAACACTCAAAATTCTCCATCCTAATTGTTTAAAAATATACAATAAATTTTTTTTAACTATAGTCACATTATAGTGCTATAAAGCACTAGAACTTAATCTATTTTTAATGGGCCAGGTGCACACTTCCAGTCCAATCATCCAAACTAGGAACTTTATGTTAATTTTTTCCAATTGGTAAATAAACTGGTTTGAATATTGGGATGCTGTGTAATCCAACAGGCCTGAGAAATGTTTTGATTTTCTAATTCTTATTAAATAGTATTAGAAACCAGAAGTTCCTGCATGTCTACAAAGATTTATCTTAGTTCAAATTAGAATAATCTACATTTATCAAATGGTTTTGTTTATTGCGAGAACTCAAATGATTGAGTTATATACGCCCTTTTGCTATAATATGAAGAAAATGTTAATGCATACAAAGCTCATCATGAAAGAGGAAGGTAAAATCACTTTAAAATGAGAAGCAGATAGTCCAGAAAGATAGACAGATATATATCTTTTAAAACTAATTGATTTCTCTAATCAAAAATTATTTTATTAAAAAAATCATATCACAAACATATTCATTATGGAAGAATAATAGGGCACCTTCTCAATTATGTGCATCAGAGTTTTGATTTGATAGTTTTTCTGTTTACCACCTTGTGTGCCACTTAGGGATTGTGCTGTTCTTCCCCCATTTAGCATTAATAATAAGTATATTAAATGTTCCTTCTAAAGGAGATAATGCATCTAGTTTAATGACAAAATTCCACCGGGCCTCTCATTTTCATTTATTCTATCAATCATCTCTCAGAATATATATATACAGATGGTCCCTGAGCTTTTTTGGATTATTTGGCCTTATGATGGTGCAAAAATAATACTTACTTAGTACACTCCTTGATATACAAAGATTTACTGGGACATAGCCCCATCATATATTGAGTAGCATCTGTATTCTTATTTTTTATGCACAGCATTTGTCAAGGATTTCCCACAGCCTTCCATGGCCAAGAAGACATGCTTTTACTTCATGACTTCCCTACAGGGTTCTCCTTCTATGGTTGGCTTAGATAGTTATGGGGTATTTGTTTTGTCCAAGAAAACAAACAAAAAAGATCTACAGCAGGCAACTTCTTCAACAACTTGCATTATGTATATATAGTAAATATATAGACTTGCAAAAGAAAGAAAACCTTCATTAAATGTCAAAAAAACTTTAATTAAAAACTTTTGGAAAAATGATTTAAAGCTAATAATGTCCTTATATTTTTTCAAAGAGAAAATGCCTTTGTCAATTTCTTTATTCCCAAGTAATAATTATTACAGTTAACTGACATATAAATTTGAAAGAACAGAGAATGAAAAATGATGGAAAAGAAGAGAGAATGGTTGGGCAGAGTGTGTCTCATGCCTGTAATCCCAGCTCTTTGGGAGGCTGAAGCAGTAGAAACAATTAAGCCCAGCAGTTTGAGACCAGCCTGGGCAACACAGTGAGACCTTGACCTCTACAAAGAAATTAAAAATTAGCCAGACATGGTGGTGTGTGCCTGTAGTCCTAAGTACTTAGGGGGCTGGGGCAGGAGGATTGGTTGAGCCCATTAGACAGAGGCTCTAGTGAGCTGTGATTGCAGCACTGCAATTCAGCCTGGGTAACAGAGTGAGATCCTGTCTTTAAAAATAAAAAAAGAGAAAATGTTATAAAGTTCCTAATAACTATGGTTACTTTTATGGTCATTTTTATATTTCCAGAAGTGGAAACAGAATTTTCCCTCATTAAAAGCTGGAATGTTATTTTATGAAGAGATTTGTGTAGGTGGCATTGCCATTTTGGTTTAGCTGCATTTTACTATTACTGAAGAGTATTAATAGCTTTAGTTAAATCTATTAACATCAATGCACAAAAAAATCAGTTTATTTTGAGCATTGATTCCATGGGTATTGAGTCAGATTATTTGATTAGTTGATTTAAAATAAATTGACTTGTCCAAACAAAAATTATTTTATTTAAACATGACTAATAATAATGATGTAATGAACTGTTCTTTTAGAAATACAAACCTTAGTTAAAAAACAAAATGTGTCAGGGAAATTGGTTTCTGTAAAAATATCTTAAATTTGGTGACAGATGACATTATAATCTATGTAGAAAACCCAACAAATTAAAGAAAAAGAAAATCCTGATGCTAATAACCAATTATAGTAAAGTTTCAGAATACAAAGTTTATATACGAAAGTTCGTTTCTTTCCAATATACCAACAATGAACAATATAATTTGAAAACAAACAAACAAACAAAAAAAACCTTGGCTGGGTGCAGTTGCTCAAGTCTGTAATCCCAGCACTTTGGGAGGCCGAGGTGGGCAGAACACGAGGTCAGGAGTTCAAGACCAGTCTGGCCAATATGTGAAACCCCATTTCTACTAAAAATACAACAATTTGCTGGGCATGTTGCCGAGCTCCTGTAATTCCAGCTACTCAGGAGGCTGAGGCAAGACAATTGCTTGAACCTGCGAGGCAGAGGTTGCAGTGAGCTGGATCATACCATTGCACTCAAGTCTGGGTGACAGATTAAGATTCTGTCTCAAAAAACCAAAAAAAAAAAAAAAACCAAAAAAGAAAACCTCATTTATATTAGTACCCCCCAAATAAAATACTTACTTATAAATCTAACAAAATGTATACAAATCTCAAATCTCTATGAGGAAAACTATAAAACTCTGATAAATGAAATCAAAGAACTAAATCAATGGGGAGCTAATCCATGTTCATAGACAGGAAAACTCCATATTGTTAAGAGGTCTGGTATTTCCAACTTGATTAATACATGCAAAGTAATCCAAATAAAATCTCAGAAAGTTATTCTGTGGATATTGACAAACTAAAGTTTTTATGGAGAGGCAACAGACCCAGAATAACCAACACATTGAAGAAAAACAAAGTTGAAGAACTGACTCTACCTGACTTCAAGACTTACTATAAAGCTACATTAATCATGACAATTGTGGCGTGGATAAAATGAAAAATGGATAAATGGAACAGAATTAGGGATCTAAATATCTACCAGCCCATAAATATAGTGAACTGATTTTTGCTAAAGGAGTAAAACCAATAATACAACAGATAAAAGGTAGTATTTGGCCAGGTGCAGTGGTTCAGGCCTGTAATCCCAGAACTTTGGGAGGCCAAGGTGGACAGATCACCTGAGGTCGGGAGTTCGAGACCAACGTGACCAACATAGAGAAACCCTGTCTCTACCAAAAATACAAAATTAGGCAGGCATGGTGGTGAATTCCTGTAATCCCAGCTATTCGGGAGGCTGAGGCAGGTGAATCACTTGAACCCAGCAGGCAGAGGTTGCAGTGAACCGAGATTGTGCCATTGTACTCCAGCCTGGACAACAAGATCGAAACTCCATTTAAAGAAAAAAAAAAAAGGAAAAAAAAAGAAGATAACAAAGGTAGTCTTTTCAACAAATAATGCTGGTACAACTGGACACCTAATACAAAATTTTAAAAAATGTATTTAGACAAAGACTTTACATTATTTACAAAAATTAATGGAAAATGGAGCATAGACCTAAAATGTAAAATGCAAAATTATAAAACTCCTAGAAGATAACATTAGAGAAAAATCTAGATGACCTTGGATGTGGTGATAAATTTTTATATATGACACCTAAAGACAAGATCAATGAGAAAAATAGTTGATATGCTGGACTTTATGAAAATTAAAAACTGCTCTGTGAAAGACAATGTCAAGAGAATACAAAGAAGATATAGACTGGGAGTAAATATTTCCAAAAGATGCATATGATGGAGGACTGTTATCCAGACATACAAAGAACTCTTAAAACCCAACAATAAGAAAATGAAAATGAAGAACCCAATTACTACCAAAGACCTTAACAGACAACCATTAAAGAAGATATATACATGGTAAATAAGCATGTGAAAAGATGCTCCACATCATGTCATCAGGAGACTGAAAATTAAAACAACGAGATACCACTACATACCTATTAGAATGGGCAAAATGTGGAATGCTGACAATAACAAATGCTGCCAAGGATGTGAAGCAGCAGGAACTCTCACTCATTGCTGGTGAGAATGCAAACAGTATAGCCACTTCAGTAGATAGTTTGGTAGTTTCTTACAAAACTAAACATATTCTTACCATATGTTCCAACCATCATGGTCCATGATATTTACCCAAAAGAATTGAAAACTTGTATCCACATACAAACCTGCACACAGATGTTTATAGCAACTTGTTTCAACTAAGTTGCCAAAACTTAGAAGCAACCAAAGAAATCCTTTAGTAGTTGAATAAATAAATAAACTGTGGTATATACAGATAATGGAAATAAGCCATGAAAAGACATGAAGGAAATACAAGTGCTTATTACTAAAAGAGAGAAGCATTTTGAAAATCTACATACTATATGATTCCAACTTTATGACATTACAGGAAAGGCAAAACTATTGAAACAATTAACAAAATTGGTGGTTGCCATGGGTTGAGGGGAAGGAGGAGCAAGTGGGTGGAGCTCAGAGGATTTTTAAGGCAGTAAAATCAATCTGTATAAATGTTGTAATGATTGATACATTTATCCAAACCTATATACTATACAACACCAAGCATGAACCCTATGTAAAGTATAGGCTTTGGATAATTACATTGTTATCAATGTAGGTTTATCAATTGTAGTAAATGTAGCACTCTGATGGGTGATTTTGATTATGTGTGAGGCTATATATATGTGGGGCAGGAGATACACAGGAAATCTCTGTACTTTCCTCTTAATTATGCTGTGAACTTAATCTGTTCTAAATTAGTCTTTCAAAAAACATACTGTGGGCAGAGATTCTCAAATATCAGGGTTAAAGAAACTGAAAATCTTACCAAAGAAATTTAGAGAGCTGACATGTGATGAACATGCAAGTGGATGTGTCTTTCTGGTAGTGCAATCTATTTTCTTTTTGACAAATACCCAGTAATAGGATTGTTGGGTTGAATGGTAGTTCTGTTTTATGTTCTTTGAGAAATATCCAAGCTGCTTTCCACAGTGGCTGAACTAATTTCCATTCCCACCAACTATGCATAAGCATTTCTTTTTCTCCATAGCCTTGCCAGCATGTGTTGTGGATATTTTAATAATAGCCATTCTGACTGGTGTGAGATGGTATCTCATCGGGGTTTTGATTTGCGTTTCTCTGATGATAAGTGATGTTCAACATTTTTTCAAATGTGTATAAGCCACTTGTATATCTTGTTTTGAGAAGTGTCTGTTATGACCTTTGCTCACTTTTTAATTGAGTTGTTTTTGCTTGTTAAGATTCTAACAGAGTCTGCATATTAGACACTTGTCAGATGCAGTTTGCAAATATTTTCTTCCATTTTGTAGTTTGTCTGTTTAATTGTTGAATATTTATTTTACTTTGCAGAAGTTCTTTAGTTTAATTAAGTCCCACTTGCCAATTTTTGATTTCATTGCAATTGTTTTTCAGGACTTAGTCAAATTTATTCCCAAGTGCAATGTCTACAATTATGTTTCCTAGGTTTTCTTCTAGCATTCTTGTAGTTTGAGGCCTTGAAATTAAATATTTAGTTATTTTTAGTTAATTTTTGTATATGGTGATATTCAAGTGTTCAGTTTCATTCTGTGTATGGCTAGCCAGCTATCCCAGTACTATTTATTGAATAGGGATTTCTTCCCCCATTGCTTATTTGTGTTGACCTTACAGAGAATCAGATGGCTTTAGGTCTGTGGTTTTATTTCTGGGTTCTCAATTCTGTTCCATTGGTCTACGAGTCTTTATTTATTTACTTTTTAACAGTACCATATTGTTTTGTCAACTATAGCCTTGTGGTATACTTTGAAGTTGGGTAATGTGATGCCTCCATCTTTGTCCTCTTTGCTTAGGATTGTTTTGGCTCTGTGGGCTCTTTTTGGGCTCCATATAAATGTTAGAATAGTTTTTTTTCTAATTCTGTGAAGCATGTCATTGGTATTTTGATAGGAATAGCATTGAATCTGTAAATTGCTTTGGGCAGTATGATCAAATGATACTGATTCTTCCAATCCATGAGCATGGCATGTTTTTCCATTCATTTGTGTTAACCATTTTTTTTTTAATCAGTGTTTTGTAGTTCTCCTTGAAGAGATCATTCACTTACTTGGTTACATGTATTCATAAGCATTTTCTTTTTTTGTGGCTATTGTAAATGGGATTGCATTCTTGATTTGTCTCTTAGCTTGAATGTTGTTGGTGGATAAAAAATGTTACTTATATTTGCACATTAATTTTGTATTCTGGGATTTTACTAAAATTGTTTATTAGCCCCAGGACCCTTTTGGAGGAGTCTTTAGGGTTTTCTAGGTATAAAATTCTATTGTCTGTGAAGAGAGGTAGGTTACCTGATTGCTCTGGCTAGGAATTCCTAATTTTGTTTTTAAACCTTTATTTAAATAGTCTCAGCTTTTATTTTTCTATCCCTTGTTTTTTATTAAACATTATATCTTTGAGATTCATTTACTTTGTTGAAGCTATCTCTTTTATTTTCATTCTGACAGACTACTCTCCAAGAAAAGACAAGACAGACCTTCATAATGAAGGACTGATTTTTTTTTTTTCCCATTCACGTTCCTGTTGCCACATAAAAATCTCAACATAAATTTGTTCATGGGAAACCATTAACCTAGAACTCTTATTAATAAGAAATTTCCCATTTTCACTCTGGTATACATACATAAACTATACTTATTGGGTAATATGATTATTTGTTTCATGTTACAGTTCTAAAAGCACTCTCCTCTACCTTTAAATATTTCCTTACAGATAAGTATTAACCAAGCCAATTCATTCCCTGTTATTTTGAAGATGAGCTAAACTAACTCATGGCCATTCTTTAAAAGCATTAACAAGCAAAACAGATATTGCTGCTGTTACAATGACAAACAAGTTATTTATATCCCGAGAAACTCTTTCTTTAGGAAAGCTACAGAGCTTTCTGTTTTTATGACCTGTCTCTGTACTTGGGGAGAAACTTCGTGCCCCGCTTTGTGCCCCACTTTTCTTGGAGTGACAACTCTGAGATATGAATGGGGTGCTTGGCAATGATGTTAACCCTTCTTCTGGCTTACTTCTGATCCTGTGGAAGCTCAGCTCTAAAAGTGAGCTGGTGGTAGAATGACTGGGGCAGAGCATTCTTAGCCTGCCACATCCTATATACAGCTTCTTCTGTAAGAGTGGGGACTTGGTAGGAAACAGAACACCAGATATTTTGGCTGCCCTTGTCTGGAATACAGCTTCTGCCACACACAACTAGATCAAGTGGGGGATGAGAAACACTGATGGCTAGGTAGAAATAGTAATTTCTAGACTGAGAGTTCGTGGGGGAAATTAAGCCTTGTCATGTTGGTTGCATCTACCTGAAATAAAGCTTCCTGAACTAGACAGGGAACAAAAGGAAAAGGCTGTGAATAAACTGTCAGAGACTTATTTTTCATACTAACATTCAGTATATTTTCTTGAATAACTATTTCTCTGCTTGCTGAAATTCCTTAAGACTCTTTTCAGACTTTAAATTGCTGTTTCCACTATTTATGGTTGTTTAATTGAGAAGTTCCATGAAGCAACTCACACTACCATTCTGGAATCACTCTACTTACATCATTTTATGTCAAGTGACTTTTTATAGGCATGATCTTTCTTTTTTGCATTTTTAAAATACATTCTGAAACACATTTTATTGGCATGTTTAGGGAATTTGGATTCACTATAGTTACTGATATCTTTCGATTTAGGTCTAGCATTTTGTTGTTGTTTGCTTCCTCCTGTTTCTCCCTCCTGTCTCCTTTTGAGTTATTTGAATATCTTCAAATTTTAATTTTATTTAAATTTATTTCATGTTTTTCTTTATTTCTTCGTATAGTTATTTTAGTGATTGTTCTAGGGATTTACAACTTATATGCTTGTCTTTTTGCATTTTACTTCGAAATAATGTTTTATCACCTCCAGTGAAAATAAAAATCTTAGCAAAATATACTTTGATTTACCTCTCACAATAAATTTGTCATATGTTAACATTACATTCATAAGATTTCATCAGATGTTATTTTTCATTCAGCCATCAAATATATTTTAAAGAACTCAAATAGAGATTAATAGTCTAGTATATTTACCTGGCTACTTATCATTTCTGCTGCTAATGCTCCCCCATCCCTGATGTTACAAGTTTATTTCTGGTATCCTTCTGACTGAAAAGCTTCTTTTACTGAATCTTTTGATGCAGGTTTAATGGTCACAACTTTTGTTAGTTTTACTTTATCTGAAAATGTGTTTATTTGTCATTCACTCCTAAAGAATATTTTCAGTGGATATAGAATTACAGACTAAACGTTTATTTACTTATTTATTTAACACTTTAAAATTTTTGTTTCATTCATTCTTTTATAAATTAATTCTGAGGTCACATTTGTCAACCTTCAAATTATTATTTCTCCTACAATCAATAAGCTACATATTCTGGCTAATGTTGAAAATTTTTTTTTTGTCTTAAAATTCCAGTACTTTTATTATAACTGGTGTGAATGCAGATTTCTTTGGGTTTATTCTGTTTGAAGTTTGATGAGTTTCTTGAATCTATAGATTAATTTCTTTCCAGAAATTGAAAACGTACTCAATCAATATTTCTTCAAATATTTTTCCTGTCCTATGCTTTTTCTTGTCTTCTTCTGAATCCATTTAAAATAATCCCATATGCCCTCAGGCACTGAGCATTTTTTCCTAATATATTTTGTTTCTGTTTGGATAATTTCTATTCATCTACATCAAGTTCACTTTCTCTTTTCTATGTCAATTCCATTATGCTATTAAGCCCATCCAGCAGGGTATTAAAAATGTATGTTTTTTTTGTTTGTTTAGTTACAAGGTTTCCATGTGATCCTTATATCCTACTAAGCTGCTGAGCTTTTCTAGTTTTCCACTTATTTGAGGAATGTCCACTTTTATTATTTGTTGGAACATTTTTAATAGCTATTTTACAGTCTTCTCAATTCTAACACTTGTGTCATCTCATCATTGCTATTCATAGATTATTATATCATTTCTTTGTTGATATTTTCCTTGCTTTTTTGTATAATGAATAATTTTAATGCATCTTGAACATTTTTAAAATTGTGTTATAAGATTTACCACATCTAAAAAAACTGGCGGGTTTTTAACCTTTTCTTTATAGAAAAAACTTTGTCTGGATTTATGGTACAATTTCTAACCAACTCTCTAGATTGTGCTTTCAGTATAACTTTTTTTCTATTTCCAGTATGTGCTAGGCACTGAAGCTGTCTGTCTCTTAGTTTAATTCTCAAGGTCTTTGGTTTGCTGTTTAAGACAGAAGACAGCTGTGTGCACACCTTGGGACCAAGAGATGGGTAATCCCAGGACTTCAAAACTATCTTTATAGATTGGTTTTCTCAAGTTCCTTTCTTTCTGTGATATCCTACCACCTTCTAATATCCTTCAAGTCACCTTTTAAATCTTCGAGCTAGAATGGTGGGATTTTATACACTGTGTACTGCTGTACATTCCTTGTCATTGTGCCTGCATTTATGACCAATGTCAGGTATACAGAAACAGAAAAAATTAACAGAACATTGCCATCAACACTTGATACTATAGCTTCTCCAATCACAGATGAATGTATACCCCCCACAGTTCCTGCTGCCTTGTTCTGGCTTCTGGGAAACCTCTTTATCTCTCCTCAGGCCTGAACTGGACAGCAACTCTTGAAGCAATGCCCCTTTCCATTGTAGGCTTCCTTGATTCCAGGCCAACAAATCCCGGAGAAAAAAATATATAGGTTACTTCACTATTGATTTAGTGTCAGCTCCAACTGTGGTCTTTCACCCCACGTATTTTGCTATTTACTTTTTGGACCCCACATATATTTTTCATGTTTAGGATTTTTAGCTTCATTGAGTCAGATTGGCAGGGTTGAGTGTGTTTACACTGTCATACCCAGAACTGGAATACTGATAGTGGCAGGAGGCAGACAAATTCCCAGGCAGATAGGGTGGGTCAGTGAAATCCCACCTATAAGTCGAAGACAACCCTGAAAGCCAAGCTGCAAGTCAAATCCACAGACCAGATTAAGAATCTGTTTTCCTATTTGGCATGTATTTCTCTGATTGATTCCCACCCTCACCTATTTTACATATATCTAGCCTTTACTAACTGGTTTTCTATACTGCTGTGTCCACCTTTGAGTGATGCCTTTGCTTTAGCCTTTCTTTGCATACTCACAAACCAATCAGCATGCACTCCCCTATTGCGAGCCCATAAAAGCCCTGGACTTAGCCACACTGAGAGAAAAACCACCTAATTGAAGTAGATAAATTATTTCAAGGTCAGGACCAGGGAAAACAATGACATTGTAATGTTTTATATTATCATCCTTTTTGAGGGGAGCAGTGACTTTTACTTTGGTATTTTTACATGTCCATCTCACGAAAACATCATCTCACTTCACACTTTCCCATTGTTGAGCATTTCTGAAAATAGTAAGAAGTATTTTGCTCAGATGTGATTTACAAAAAAATTCAGAGCAGAATAAAATTTGAGAATTACTCCCTTAGACAAATCTTTCAAGTATTTGTTATCATTACATTTTAACGTAATTTTTTTTTATTGCATTTTAGGTTTTGGGGTACATGTGAAGAACATACAATATTGTTGCATAGGTACACACGTGGCAGTGTAATTTGTTGCCTTCCTCCCCTTCACCTATATCTGGCTTTTCTCCCCATGCTATCTCCCCACAACTCCTCACCCCCCACTGTCCCTCCCCCCCACACTGTCCCTCCCCTATTTTCCCCCAACATACCCCAGCGTATAGTGCTTCCCTCCCTGTGTCCATGTGTTCTCATTGTTCAACACCCGCCTATGAGTGAGAACATGCGGTGTTTGATTTTGTGTTCTTGTGTCAGTTTGCT